>APFE031541715.1:39283-64699 GCA_000404065.3 Pinus taeda | reverse complement strand
ATATTAAAGAATATATTTATATTAAATTATTATTATGTTGAGGTGCTGCCGACTAATTAATAATTTTTGGAGTATAATTTTGGAGTATTAATTATTTTTTCTGATTTCCTTTATCTTGTTGTGATTTCATCATTCATCCCCTAATTTCCTTTTTAATATTCTTTAATTTCGCGTGTTTAACATAATAAGTATATTTTTAAGCAGCCTCTATTTAAATTATTCATTTCATCATTAGCAACCCCTTTTTTAAATTATGTTTTTTTGAGACCCTAGGTTTTAGTTCTTATTTTATTTCCCCTCTTGAGCTTCCTCTTTCTAAATTTATTTGTTACGATATTACTAAATTTGTTAATATAACTAAAAATATAACATGATGGAACCTCCTTTTATTTTTATTTTATAGATTATTAATATTTTCCTAGTAACAACTCTTAACCTATAATTCTAGTTCTACATAATTTAACATTGTTATATTTCTAATTAAGGGAAATAATCCATCCTCTAACAAACAATGACCCTATAAAATTGATAATAACAATATTAATAAATAATTACTAAAATATAATGAAATAAAATAGTTTAAATTGAATTATTCCCACGAATTAGTTTTCAACTAAATATACTTTTTTATTTAATTGGAATAAGTCAAACAATAGTACTATATAAAGTGATATTATTCAATAATTATTTTATATAGATATTTAATTCTAGGTAATGATGCATCCATGCTATTTACAAATCGATTAATTTCTCACTTTATCATGATGATGAAGCACATTATTGGTTCAAAACTTTTTTTTGTAAGCTATGGTAGTGCCTTTCTTTTTCTATTTATATCAAAAGAGGTTAAACCATATATCGATTTGGTGGCCTCAACCTGCCCATATGGGAAACTAGATCTGTTGGCCACCTCAAGTTATTCTACGCCATCCAGTAGCAAAAAATTCTAAGTCTACCAGTCCATGCAATATAAATCGTGCATCAACAAATGCTAAATATGTTCCAGACAGTCATGAAGCCGTTACAAGGAAAAGAGAATACTGATCCTCAGAAACAAACATAATAAACAACTAGAAGAGCTAAACTTCTATGTGTTCCACGTTCTTGGGTGTTGTTGCCACATGCTTCGCTGCTGGAGTTAACTTTTTCAACTATTTCTGGATCTCCTCTAGCTTACTGTCCTGCATGATCATTATGATCTGAAGATTTTTCATTTCTTTCTTCATGTTTGGCATGCCCTGGGCAAGCTTTTCCATTTCACCTGCTACTTGTTCTAGCACCTTTGCAAGTAAATGTTTCAGCACCCAGTAAACGTGCAAGGCTTACTTGTATAAATTCATTCTTCCCCTGATGTTTCCCGAGTTAGGAATGAGATCTCTGCATTCCTCCATTTCGGGCTCTGAATCTTCTTCCATGACATTTTCATCCAATTCCTGAATGATCTTACGTATATCCACATTAGTTCCTTCTTGGTATGCCCTTTCATCTTCTTGTATTATTTTCCTCATAGTTTTTCGACTACGCCTCTGAAGTGCAGATGCAAAGGTTGTGGGGACATTACGTCCTGGCTGGCTTTGCTGGCCTCTTCCACCTCAGTCCCTTCCTCGACCTGAACGCGTCATCTTGCATTTTGTAGCCGCCTGTTTACCATGACCAACAACAAAGGTTAGATTATCAACATTCACTCCTGTTCCCATCTCTTAAGTGTCCTTGTCCCAGATTTTTCCCTCCCCACTCCAGGTTCTCCCAATGGTTTGGCTACTCCCCGGATTCCCTCCCCTTGGGCCAGACATGTGAATACCCTCTATAATCTTCTCTGCTTCTGAGACTGCTTGTTTAACCACTTCAGCCTTCCCGTGTAATCAACACCTACCAAACCCTGCCAGGTTTTCATTCTGGTCTTCGCGATTCTTTACCTTACAAGAATCTCCCTCTGCATTCCTCGTCTTGTCCCTGTCCACCTTCTTTCTATGCAATGCAGAGAGGATTTCAGACTCGTGTGGGCTTCTTCCTCCAATAGCAACTCCTAACTCCCTTCCCTCCTCCATCATACAACAAAAGGATGAAAGGGAAGCAAGAATTAGCACAGAGAAAACTTACCCGGACTGTCGCTCGGTCATAGAAGAATCCAGCTTTCACTTGGCTCCAGTCTTCTCCTTCTTTCACTGCGTACTGCTCTCTCTTAGTCCCTTAGCCTTCCTCATTAACCATCTCCCTTTTATTTTACATCCCATCATTCTTCTGCTGCCATTTCCTAGTCCCTCTTCCTCCACTCCCCTGTCACCTTGGTGCCTCGGGATTCCGGCAGGACTACATGATGCCCCCGTGTCCCACTAAGTAATTATTAGAGAATTTGGTGGCCAACCGTGCCAGCCTCTCCCCTGCATTGCTCCTGTTTAACCATCATATGATCATCTCTCTTCACGCATCGATCAGGGTAATTGGTTCAAAACTTTGACCAAATCTAATATGATCTGAAATAATTAATAATTATAAATTATATATAATTATTATATTATATATATATATTATAATATATATATATATAATATAGAGAAGAGTAGAGAGAGAGAGAGAGAGAGAGAGAGAGAGAAGAGAAATTTATAATTTAAATTTAGTAAAATACATAACTTTACTAGATCCCTTTCTTCCTAGACAAGAGATAAATTCCTTTAAATGATTGTTGAAACCATGCTTTTGGAATAATGTAAAACTTTTCTTACTTGTTCAACCTTTTCATAATGACTTATCAAGATTGAGGAGATAGGCCGCATTTTGCATCCATCGCCCATTCTCCGCTCCTATATAACCCTTTCTATTTTATAGATTCTTCAATGATTTTGAGGTGTCCTTATGATTGAGATAAATAATAAAAAATTTTGAGGTGTCGTTATGATAATATACATCATAATATTCTCTTTAACTTTTTCACCAAGAAATGGGATGGAATGATTACCCTTGCGTGGAAAAGGATAGAGAAAAAAATAGGCCTTTGACAGTGGGATAAAATGTAACTTTTCTTTGAGACTTATCACTATATGATTATGGGGCTTGGGGAATTATGGAGAAATATTAAGCAAATTCTAATGTTTTTCTTAACATATAAAGTTAAAATTAAAGAAAATAGATACTCCTAATGTACAAGAGTAACATAAAAACCATGAAAGGAAAAAAAACATCTTCTATATTGATGACATAAGTATTACTAACTATCTAATGTACAAGAGTAAGATAAAAACCATGAAAGAAAAAAAAACATCTTAACATTACCTTAAGCTCTAATGAGAAACACCTCTTCCCACCTCTTCCTAAAACTATATTGGCATAAAGATGTCAAATCTTGACTAAACCATTGGGGATTGAAGGAAGAAGTCATTTTGTACAATATTGAGATTAATAAAAATATTGTTCATTTAAATTAACGATCAGTTGGTGTCTTGTAAAGAATTAGAGGATCAAATAGAAATGAAATATTACTAAGAGGTGGTTAAATAGGGTTTTGGCGTATGGTTAGGTAGAATGGATTTTATATCTCCCACCAACTTCAATTCCCTGCAAGTGATGTGATGGTGAGAAATATTGATATAATGAAGACATGCTTATGAATATTTTTGTATTAAACCTCTCTCTCCCAAACTTGAAAGAGAAAATGATTTCCCTTGAAAAATAAAAATAATACAAAGAAATTATTAATCCAAATAAAAATATTTTAGTTAAATTAATATGAAAAAGCAACTCGACATTAAATTTTAATTTCTACATAATTTTTAAAATAATAGCTGAAAAAATTATTAATCCCAAATTTACAAGTTAAAAATATTCACACTTGTTAATTCAACTTAAAACAAACTATTAAAAATAAAAATAAAACAAATGGTCGGCTTCAAATTTAATAAATAAAAAATAATCTTACTAAAAATTAACCACCACTACGTTATTAATAATGATTTAAATTATAATTAAATTTAATAAAATATTAAATTAATATATAAAAGTTAAATAATAATAACTCGGTGTTTTAAAATTAAATTTAATAATTATTGGCCAGTTTTATTGGACCTTCTCGAACAAGAAAGAAATTCCATTAATTAATTGAATGCGGTTTCTTTTTTGGAATAATGTAATGCTTGGTGTACGTGGTAAACCATCCATATCCTCGTGCGTATTCTGTTTCTATTTTACCATTCACTATTGAACAAAGGGTTTTCTCTAGGGAGTAGTCTACCCAGTGGAGGAATTGCCCGGATTCTGTCCCCACCCAAAAAAACTTCTGGCTCTGGCCGCCGGCAATTCCTCTGCCTTCCACCACCCTCTGCGAGATCTGCCCAGCTCCCCCACCCTCTACATTAATGTCGACGACTGACAAGTTCCTAACATACACTCTGATCTGATTTCCATCACGAAGGTAATTCACCATGGAATTTGAATTACTCCAAAAACCCACGGGCTGCTTCCTCACCAATTCGACTCGGCATCCCCTGCAGCTCACCAGCTAACCAGAACATTATGGAAAAGTTGTATTTGGGGGCTGCACTGCCAGCGGTCACAAAGATCTAATTAAAGTTCTCCACTACATTTATTTGGAGTCTATGATGGACATGGAGGTGCCCAGGTTAGCTTCATTCCTGACGCAATTCATGGTAGTTAATTGAATCCGAGTTTTAAAAGTATTTAACATTTTGCAAGCCTCTCAGATCCTTATATGCGAGTTTTTAGTTTTTTAATTGTTATTCTGATTTCAAGAGATTAAAGTTGAGAAGGAATATCTGTAGGCTTCCAATTTTTGCAAAGACTACCTCCATCAGGCACTGCCTGGTTGAGGAGTTAGATGCAGTAATGAGTGGTGAGGGATCCAGCATCGATGGTAGTAATAGCAACTGGAAGAGACTATGGGAAAAGTCTTTAGTTAGTTGCTTCAAGAAAGTGGATGTTGAAGTTGGACAAGAGCCTAACGGAAGAGATGACTCAGGGGAGGGAAACCACATGGAATTTTGTTCAGAGCCCATTGCCCCTGACACTATGGGAACTACTGTTATTATTGTGAGTGTGGCATCATGTCAGGTTATCATTGCTAATTGTGGAGATTCAAGAGCTGTTTTATGCCATGGAGGGAAGGCCATTCCACTTTCAGATGATCATAGAGTATGCCTTGTTTTCTTTGGAGTAACATTGTTATTGACCACAGTTTATCATTTTTTCAAACGTTTCCTTGCATCAACACATATATGCTCTCCAATTTGGGGATCTAACCCAATATTTTTGTGATTGTAGGCCCAGAGAGCAGAAAATATGGCAAGGATTGAGGAAACAGGGGGCAAGGTTATTTGTTGGAATGGATATGATGTTTTAGGAGTGTTGGCAATGTCAAGGGCCATTGGTATGATATGTTTGTTGCAAGCTAACAAGTACATATGTGTGCTTTGGTGCTTTCCTGGTACTTGATATATCTATTATCATTTCTAATACTTGCAGGTGATCGCTATTTGAAGCCATCTATTTTTCCTCACCTTGATATTACATTCACTGAACGAGTAAAAGAAAATGAATGTCTGATACTGGCCAGTGATGGATTATGGGCTGTTATATCAAATGAGGAGACATGTGATATTGCTCGAAGGCGCATCGCTCATTGGCATAATAAGAATCCAGTTTCATCTTTAAAATGAATGTATCAGTTAATGGACCCTGCAGCACAGTTAGCTGCTAATCATCTCTGCAAGCTTGATATTCGGCGTGGCAGCTCTGATAATATAACGGTTTTGGTTGTGGACATGAAGGCAAAAAGAACGTGGGCACGGAGAAGCTGAAAACATGAAGCTTAAAGTTACTCACGTTGCATTGATGTTCCTCCAAGGAAAATTGTACCATTAGAGTTTTTGATATCCCAAGGTGATTGCTTTCATTAATTTTTTTTTTTGGAATGGGTAAATACTGGAAAGTAGGAAGCATCCCGTTCTTTTTCCTAATGGGAAATTCACTAGACAGGAGACCAGTTCTTGATAACCAATGTTCAGAGGTCTTTAAACAATTTATGTAATATAGCATTTTCCTTGGCCCTTTTATCCCTGGACAATTGACCGCTAAGTTGACCAATATAGGATGATGGGTGCAACATTGGAAAGATTTTGTCCTTCGAGAATCTTGGAAAAAATATTGACAATTTTTAGGTATGGACAGCAGATTCTTATGGATATGTTCTTTGCCTCAATTCAGTGGTGTCATTCCGGATACTGAAACCATGTAATGCAAATCTGCCCAAGCGGGAGATAAATTGCCACCTTGAAGTTTCATTTTGTATACTAATATTAACTTAAAAGTCATGAAAATGACCCTAAAATGTAATGTTACTTCCTTGTAACAAACATGGTGATGGACATATATTTTTTCTCATCTAATTCACTTTAGCTCTTAATCAGTAGAATGGGTCTTTCAAGGACTCGACCTTTGAAAGGCCATGACAAAACTCCATAATGATTTTAATGAAGTTGCATGATATATTAGGGATGAGATTATCTGAAGTGTATTTACACATTCAATGAAATACAATATATGTGTATTTTTTTACAGGCTTTGCCAGTTATCTACTCATGTGAAGCATTCTGGATTGAAATATCTTAAAGATATTTTTTTTCTAAAAAGTTCCTCTGTTCTGAAGGAACAACTCTATTTGACTAATTGTTTGTTACTTGAATTTAGTTTTAAGATAAATTGTTCCTTCTATGATTTCCATACATCCATTTATATTTTTTTAAATCTAAGGGAATTGGTAGCTCGTTGGGATTACCTGGATGAGGCCCAGGTTCAAAGCCAATGACTACCACTAGAATCCTAGGCCATTGCTGGCAGCTTGCGAGCCAGCACATACATTTGTTTGTATTGCATTTATTGCTTTTACTGAAGAAGGGTAACAATAATCTCATCACTTTCAGAAAATAACCAGAAAGAATCCTTTACTTGTTATTACCATAAATGCCCATAAGAAACAAACAGGATTCCAGTAGTCTCCAATTATAAAAGTTGGAAAATGAAGATGAATGAAAAGTGTTCTTATCTATCAAAGTGAGGAAGACTTCAGATCTTATGTAGGATATGTTCGACCTATAGGCTGGTTAGAGAAAATGATGGGATTCAAGAGGGACATAATAATTAACATCAAATAACCAAGAGAAGGAAAAAGAAGCAAAAACTGTCATCTTGAACAGGGCCAATTCAATTTTGTTGAAGTAGGGTTTATCCTGCATAAATCAGGCAATTCTTATTCAGCATTATTGCCAACTAACTATTTTCTAATTTCATCAAGCCCTAGAATTTTTGTGGATGAGGTTGGTTGAAAGTATTGGGTGATTTTGATGGAAGAAATACCCCTCAGCCATGGATTTATTGTTCAAGTTATTCTGGATGTAAAACTAATACACTAAGGAGTTTGCAGTGAAAACCCAGACTTCTACACAAACAAACCTTTCTGAAACAGTTGCCAATTTTCTCAAAAATATATTTCTAAAATTGTGTAGTAGTATACATATGCATGCTATGAAAAGTGGGGATAGTTCTGTAACCTGCTTTCAGTCAATTGGGTATTTTATTAGCTAATCACCATTATTTGGTGAAGCATCTCCCACATTCCAAAGTTTTTATGCAAAAATTAAAAACATGTAATGGAAAATTCCATGAATTAGTACTACAAGATGTATACTAACTAAAAATCTACAAAAAATAAAACATCTATACTTATACAAAATATATCATTCCTTTTGACGCCATAGATTTTACTTGTGGCAGTCCCTCCAGCCACCTTTTCTATTGCAAAAATTTGAATTCTCTTACTTTCAAAACCAAATAATCCCCCAATACTACCACAAACATTAAAATACCAAGAAAGCATTCAGAAATTGCACAATAGACATCTCTTACCTTCTTTTGCTTGCAGTTGTGGAATGAAGGCTCTAGGTGTCAATGACATCACTGGAACCACAATTCTGATACCTTTTCATATTGTAGTGATGATCAAAACTATCAAAATTCTTGCCAGATAAAATGTCCTGCTCTCTCTTATCTAATGGTTGGTCCATTCCAGCAATAGCCAATCTCCCAACATAGCCATTAGGTCTCAGAGTCTCAACACAACCATTAAGTCTCTTACATGCTTTGGAACTGAAAGTCAGCAGGGTCAAGATTAACAAAAGGTAATCAGTGAAAAACAAACACATTTCTTTAACAACGTTGTCAGAGAGGTTGTCAAATGAGAAAGATTAGCAGACAAAAGGATAGCAATAATATTGGAGACAAGGGGTAGAGTAATAGCACTCCACCAATCTAGGTTAGACTCTACAACTATATTTGGTTGATAAATGATAAATGTTTATGAAAGACATGAGGATCTTTTTATATGTCAAAATTACTGAGGTTCAAGAATTTTTCTTTTATGTGATAGTTGAACACAGTTCAGTTATGTTGTCACCTATACTGCTTACAGTTCTACATTATGCAACATGTACAATCATCTACCATACTATTTAGAAATGGAATTTCTATTACAGTAAAGGATGAGATCTCTTACCTACTTCTCAGGCATGATTTGGGAAGTCAAGTTCTTGTTACAAATTGCAGCACCAATTTATATGAAATTGTGAGGCTTTTGCATGTTAGGTTTGGTAATATATTGCCCCCAAACAAAATCTGGCAAGAGCTCTCATTAAATTTCTATCACTATATTCATAAACTTGCTTCAAGGACAATCATAGAAGAAAATATGACAAGATCTTTCATTAAATTGCTAATACCATATACATAAACTTGCTTCAAGGACAATCAGAGAAGGAATTCCTAGAATTCTGTAGCAATAATGTTTACAACATTGAGCCAGACAATAGATCTAGGCATCTGCAAACTGTCCATTAACCTCCATCCCGGAATCCAGATTCCCTAAACGATTTCAAACAAAATGAAGATCAATTTTACTCAAACATTCTAAAAAAAGTTTTCTTTGCATGTATTACTTAATACATCACTATTATTTTGCTTTGTGTATAGCATCTACGGCTCAAGCATAAGAAGCCCAGTTGGGGACCCTTACTGGTTTCTTCATAAAATCGAAAAAAAAAACTATCCAACATATTGAAACTTTCCTAATAAACAAAAAAAAAAATTATATTAGCCTAAGGCAACCTTAAGGATCTCAATCAAAAAAAAGTCATATGAAGTAAATAATATTCAAGGAGCCCAGAAACAAAGGAGATTTTTCTATGAATCCTCAGCAGCAAGAATTCATTGTCTTGGGTGGTTCCACTCCATCCCCATCTCCATATACATCCATAATATTAACTCTATTGAAAGACAATTGAGACTTATAGGAACACGAATTCAACATTTTCTTGCTCACATTAGTGTAAATCTCCTTGACCACAATTTTCAATGCAGACAATACATTTGTATTATCCAGAGCCGAGGTCTCAATGAAGAATAGCCCCTCTAATTCGACAAGCTTATTCCCATCTTCCACAGGAACTTCCCTTATATAGGCTAAATCAGACTTATTTCCCACAAGAATTTTCACGACATTATCATTAGCATGCATTGTAACATCAAAATTTCACATGAGTTTGAAAATAGCTTGCAACATCACATAGATGACAACCAAAAGCCAAAGACAATTTCAAAGATGCTCTATAAGGCATTACAACAGTAATTGCTTGGAATGGAAAATCCAAAGCCAGAGCCAATTTCAGATATGCTCTACAAGGCATTACACAGAAACTGCTTGCAATGTTAGTATCAAAACTAAGGAAGATTCTATCACATCAAACCCAAAGATGATCCACTAGGCATAGCACAAAACTGCCCATAATATTGGTAGGAGAGTGGTGGATTGCTATTACCTCAACCCAAAGATAGCTTTAGAGTCTACCCTATCCCCCAATTGTAATAGAAAAGTTGTTCCAGATGTTTTTGATGAAGTTCAACCTTTAACAATTGTAGTGTGAAGGAACCGTTCATGTAGAGTGGCTGAATAAATATTTTGTGATGTTATATGACAAATGGCATTTCTGTCACACATAAGGCATATACATGAATCATGTTTTGCTTAGACAATGCTCTGTTAGTCTAGGGTTATGTGGTTTTTTGTTTATGGATAGTCAGTAAGGATAAATATTTTTAGAGTTTGCATATGGCATTCAAAAACCAGAGAAGCCTAATTCAATATCATTTATTTTAAAACTCATAGATGTATTTGGGTCCTATAATGAGCATTTCATCTATATAAAGTGGTGATTGCTAAATGTGTTTTTCATAGAATAATGGTCAGTATTAAAAGTGTTGCAGTGTAAATGAACACAAATTATCTGCTTTTTTTAATTATATATGATTGAAAAACATGTTGAGTATTAGGAAATAGATAATTTTCTACTTGTTTAACATGAATTTATTGTTATCTTATTTTTCAGGTTTTTGAAGTCTAAAAAATGGTGCAAAAGTGGCATTTATGCATTGAAGTGTCCTGCTTTCCAAATCCAAGTTGAGCAGTTATTAAATTTGTCCTTTACAATATGGCAACAAATCATTTATTTCATGGAAAGAGAGAAGTGGCTGGAATGACGACAAACAATGAGGCATATTACATTCCCCTCGTTGAAGGGTTAAAAGACGCAAAACAACATTATGTCAATGATATTGAAGTCTTCACCAACTCGGAGTTGATATGTAATTAGATGAAATGCATCTATCGGGTTCGGAAGGATAATTTAAAACCTCTTCATAAGGAAGCAATAAATTGGAGTTGTCAATTTCAACATTTTACCATCAATCGCTCTGTAGATATTGAAAAGATGTCCATTGATATAATGTCTAGAGCATTTTTAAGCACATATGTAGATGTCAAATATGACATAGGATCAGCATCCACTACAACAGAAATCATTCATCACCATCAATATAAATCCCCATTGTGCAAATGGGTTGTTGTTATCATTTTTCTGGGGTCTATCATATCATGGTTCTTTCACTAAAGAATACCCTGTTAATGTTTTATTTTTCCCCAACATGCAATGATCAGAATTTTTTGTATGGGAGACAAATTTATGGACAAATGTAATATCTTCCATGTACATGGACAAATGTATTTTGAGAAAAGTAACTGGTTCATGGTTTTGTGATTATCATTAATACATTATGATGTTGTCTGATCCTTCCAAACACCTTCTTAGATCTTTGTTTCTGGAGAGATATTGATATGCTATGTGATTTGTTAGTTGGTTGTTGATCAGTGATGAGAGGTTTATTTACTATGTTTATAAGCAATTTATTCTTAATAACACTTATTTCTCAATCACCCAATACTCTTCTCGTCTCCACCTTAGATTTCATCCCAATAGTTTTCCCAGATCACAACTCTATTTTGGCTTGACTTCTCTGTATTTCAGATCTTGTGCTTGTGGATTTATCATGATAGTAAGGACCTAGTCTTAATAAAGCAAAGCAAATCTTGATCATGTTCAGTGTGTCATAAGTAAGGAAATGTCAATATTTGTCTAAGAAATCACATCCATCATGATGGTCTACTATGCTAAATCTCCCATGTGACCACTCCACTTCCTCCAAATCTTGCACTAGTTTTTCCTCTACAAAGGGATTCTTAGATAAAAACTAGAAAATATGCAGTTGGTGTTCTAGTTGTTCTTGTTAGAGAGCTAAGAAGATTACTTGCAGTTAGAGGAACCTCTGTAATCCCTCTAATAGTCAACCATTTAATATTTGGTTCATCTTCAACTAAATGCAACGACAATTTATTTATGTTTTGCTATCATTGTCTTGCAATGGAAGTGACAAAATTGTAAATAGTTTGTTGAGATTGCCATCATTAAAGCCTTCTCTATATAATCTTCTCACATCTAGTACTCCTAAAGAAAAAGAGAAAGCTTGTTCTCTTCTTAGAATCCTTCACAGTTGGGAGTCTTCAATAACTGCTCAAACAATTCTCTTGCCTGAGACTGGAAATTCAATCACTTCAGCACACTAGTGAAGCAGCTGCCAGTTTTCCACCAATTCATGCAGGGGCTTGGATTTTACTTGTATAGATTTTCTTTGGTAGACGAGAATCAAAATAAATGTAAATATCTCTGTTATTCGACAGTATTTTGTTTTGTACAATATTTAAAGAGTCATAAAGGAGATGGACGACATAGAAATTTGGGGTGTCCAACTCACCTCCATAATTTACCCTTCTAGGAGATGCCTAATCGCTCCCACATAGTCATTGTAGCTTGATGTACCTTTGGGTCCCCTTGACCTAATTTGATTGTTTGTGTAATTGATATAAAATTTCTATCTTATCAAACATATATATTTGAGTTGGACTAGCTTAATTGATATGTGCCCACTTTTGCTAAACAATACATATTTATGTCTGGAATCTGGATTAGGCATTCTCACACACAGCCATCATACCATTATCAGCAACGTCATGACTTTTTTTGTTAAGGTTTTACTCCTTATCAGTAAATCTATGTTTAGGTTTTACCCTCCACTTTTTTTAGTGAATAGATTGAGGAATGTGATTGCACAATCTTCCTAGAATATTTCATTGAACTAAAAGATTACAATTCATAAGAGTTAAAATACTTCATGCATAGTATGGAAATTTATTAATATAAATGTTTTTGCATTTATGTAATTTTGTCCTAATTTGATTATCTCATACAATATTTTGGAATGGGAAATTTCCCACCAGTGTTTCTAAATCTTTTTTGTTCAGTCAATGGTTGTGAAGGAGGATTTTGTTTCTAAATATTTTTTGGCTGAACGATGTGAACATATGTGATATGTAATGTTCTGCTAACCTTAAAAAAATAAATGTAACAATTGGAATAGTTGAGGTGAGTGTTGTTGCTTTCATGATTCACTCTGGGATGTAAAGTTTCTTGACCAACAATTTTCTTTTTCTGAAGAACATTCTCAAATGTGGTTTAGAAGAAATCTTAGGTTTTGGAAACTTATACATTGAATGTTTTAAGAGATGTTTATATGACTAGTGAATATGAGTGTTTTGAATGGTTGTTGATGTGCTTTGTTCTTGGCCATCTACTACATACCTTCTTGTTTTAGGTTTGTGGTTGTGTGTGCACTTGCCTTTTCTTTATAAATATATTTGTTTGTAAAAAGTCTTTTCAGTGGTTCTCCATAATCAACCTATTTCTTTTAGAGTAGTCATGATTTTTGTCAAAATTTGGCAGAAATTTTGGGAAAGCTAGGTTATAGCTGTCAAACTTTAGGATTTTGGGTTTCTAGGTGGGTTTTTATGGTTCTGAATCCATTTCCACCATAACAAAAACCATTCAAACACCTATATGATCAGTTTTTCTGAAAAAAATAATTTCCAAATTCTTACCCAAAAAAAATAAATCTGACGCCGTTTCTTTTTGGTTGAGAGATTACCCTTACATAATGCTAATACCATGAAAGGAAAAAAGTGACTGCATCTAGGGTGCAATATTTAAGATAAGGTAATGTCAACTTTTCATAAATTTAAAAGAATAAAACCTCTCAAAGCTGTTTGATGTAAGGTAATGAATCTATCCATAATGCCAAACCCATAGCTTCAAAAATAATAAATCCTCCTATATGCTTCATAAATGCATGGTTAAAATCCATATGCTTTATAAATGCATGGTGAAAATCGATAACTGAAAATTAATAATTCCCTCTATATGCTTCATAAATGCATGGCCATCCCATGGGACTTTGTTATTTCTGATTATTATGGCCAAATTCCCAAAACTTATAATAGTTAGACAAGGCCTTTCTGATTTTCTCATCTAGTTGTTGAAACCTAAGTATCTGAGTTATTGATGGCATTGCATTGATCTTGTAAACAGGAAGAAAACAAAGAAATATCTCCCATGGATGATAATATTCCAGATGGAACTAGAGATGATTGTAGTCAGAATGATAATTGTCAAGTATCAGAGACTGGTTAGATGACTACTATATTAAAGCCTCCCAAATTATGATGAAAAGATAAATGGAGTTAAATTTTGCTAACTGAAACTTAGAAATCTTGTTTGAAGGCCTATTTGTTAATAATTTGTTGGAAAAGTTTTAATTGCTGAGACTTTTAAAAATCTATGAAGGAAAAATTTCAAAAGCCAAATGTTGAAGGATCATTATTAAATCACATTATTACAAATGATGCATGCAGATTCATAAGCCAGGTACAATTCTAAATGTGGACCATATGATAAACCTGTCTTCTCAGTTTAGTTTCATGAATTTCAGATTACTACATCTTACATACTTGTCAAAACTAGTACTAGTTTACATCTGTTAGAAAAAAATATTTTATATCACAGCATAAGTAAACAAATATGAACCATCTGTGCATTCTTGCAGCCACCAAATTGGAGCCATTGCATATATGTTCATTTCACAAATTGGCTGTTCTGACAGTTATAAAAACTACACCCTCACCTATTACCATTCTGTTCATGTTCCCTTTGAACAAATAAAAAACTGAGAACACAAAAACGAGTAGAGAATGTACCTACCATAGACATTTATAACCTACATAAGATGAAACCAAAAAATAGTGAGGAAGTGACTTGGGTGTCCAACAGCTGTGGCAGAAAACCTACCCATATATTTTATGGTAAGCCCTGTGATTAAACACAGGTGGACTATTTGTAAATCAATTCCAAACACCAAAACTCCGAAAGCCTGAGTGCAAGATAAGAAAAAAAAACCTGAACCAGCGAATCAAGGAATAACTGACAAGGGAAAGAAATGGACAAATGATTTGCATGAAATTGTAATTGTCCAGTAAATATGGTTTTTGTACTGAGAGAAGTGAGATCCATTTTATAATCTGGGTGGGGTTGATCCATCAACTCTTTGTATTTTTGTACATCCCCATGTGTGTTGAGGGTGCACTGAATCTGGGTGAGGTTGATCCATCAACTCAACTTTTTGTAAATTTGTACATCCATGAAATTGTGATTGTCCAGTAAAAATGGATTTTGTACTGAGAGAAGTTAGATCCATTTTATAATCTGGGTGGGGTTGATCCATCAACTCTCTGTATTTTTGTACATCCCCATGTGTGTTAAGGGTGCACTGAATTTGGGTAATGCTTTGCATAAGAGGCAAGCTCAGAATATCTAAATCCAGGTTTGATTTGTACGTCAAGGTCAAGGATGCATATCTCTAGTTCAAATGAATATCCAACATATCAAATATTGGAACTTGAAATATACAACCTCAAGCTCGGCTACCTTGGGATGCATGTCAGGTCCAAACTTAAAAGTTTGGTGCTAACTTTAAATCACGTCCAATTTAGAAGGTAGCATCTTGAAACAATGATGATAAACAAGGACCAGGAACACTTGTCCTGTTCTCAGCACCTACTTCACTCATAAAGTAGCTACATGGTACATGTTCAAATATAACTTCAGGAACAACATTAAAGATTGCATGTTGGCCTTGGAAAGTCACTGTAGAAGTAGCTACATGGTACATGCTCAAACATAACTTTAGGAATGGCATTAAAGATTGTATATTGGCCCTGGAAACTCCTGTAGAATCTGGTATATGGTAATATTCCCTAAACAGACAACAATGGTGCTACATATCCAAATATTAATAAATGAAATATAAACAGATGTATGCATTGGCTCGCAAGCTGCCAGCAATGGCCTAGGATTATAGTGGCAGTCTTTGGCTCTGAACCTGGGCCTCACCCAGGTAATCCCAACGAGCTACCGATTCCCCTAGATTTAAAAAAATATAAATAGATGTATGGAAATCATAGAAGGAACAATTTATCTTAAAAATAAATTGAAGTAACACAAACAATTTTTCAAATAGAGTTGTTCCTTCAGAACAAAGGAACTTTTTAGAAAAAAATATCTTTGAGATATTTGTATCCAGAATGCTTCACATGAGTAGATAACTGGCAAAGCCTATAATAAAATACACATATATTGTATTTCATTGAATGTGTAAATACACTTCACATAATCTCATCCCTAATATATCATGCAACTTCATTAAAATCATTATGGAGTTTTGTCATCGCCTCTCAAAGGTCCAATCCTTCAAAGACCCATTCTCCTAATTAAGAGCTAAAGTGAATTAGATGAGATAAAATATATGTCCATCAACATGTTTGTTAGAAAGAAGTAACCTTACATTTTAGGGTCATTTTCATGACTTTGAAGTCAATACTAGTCTACTAATGAAACTTCAAGATGACAACTTATCTCTCGCTTTGGCAGATTTGCATTACATCGTTTCAGTATCTGGAACAACACCACTGAGTTGAAGCAAAGAACATATCCATAAGAATCTGTTGTCCATACCTGAAAATTGTCAATATTTTGTCTAAGATTCTGGAAGGACAAAATCTTTCCAATGTTGCACCCATCATCCTATATTGGTAAACTTTGCAGTCAATTGTCCAGGGATAAAAGGGCCAAGGAAAACGCTATATTACAACAATTGTTTAAAGACCTATGAACATTGGTTATCAAGAACTAGTCTCGTGTCTAGTGAATTTCCCATTAGGCAAAACAACGGGATGCTTCCTAATTTCCAGTATTTACCTATCCCCCCCCAAAAAAAATTCAATGAAAGCAATCACCTTGGGATATCAACAACTCTAATGGTGAAATTTTCCTTGGAGGAACATCAATGCAGCATGAGTAACTTTAAGCTTCATGGTTTCAGCTTCTCCGTGCCCACCTCCTTTTTGCCTTCAAGTCCACAACCAAAATCGTTATATTATCAGAGTTGCCACACTGAATAGAAAGCTTGCAAAGATGATTAGCAGTTGAATGTGTTGTAGGGTCCATTGACTGAGACATTGATTTTAAAGATGAAAATGGATTCTTATTATGCTAACGAGCGATGCGCCTTTGAGCAATATCACACACCTCCTCATTTGATATAACTTCCCATAATCCATCACTGGCCAGTATCAAACATTCATCTTCTTTTACTCGTTCTGTGAATGTAATATCAGGGTCAGGAATAATAGATGGCTTCAAATAGCGATCACCTATTAGAAATAATAATAGATATATCAAGTACTAGGAAAGCACCAAAGCACACACACGTACTCGTTATCTTTCCAAAAACATATCATAGCAATTGCCCTTGACATTGCCAGCACTCCTAAAACATGATATCCATTGCAACAAATAATTGCCCCTTGCTGTCTCAATACTTGCCATCTTGTCCACTCTCTGGGGCTGCAATCACAAAATTATTGGGTTAGATCCCCAAATCATAGAGCATATATGTGTTGATGCAAGGAAATGTTTGACAAAATGATAAACTATGGTCAATAACAACGTTACTCCAAAGAAAACAAGGCATACTTTGTGATCATCTGAAAGTTGAATGGCCTTCCCTCCATGGCATAAAACAACTCTTGAGTCTCCACAATTAGCAATGATAGCCTCACATGACCCCAGAATAGCAATAATAGTAGCAGTTCCCACAGTTTTAGGGGCAACGAGCTTTGAACAACATTCCATGTGGTTTCCCTCCCCTGAGTCATCTCTTCTATTAGGCTCCTGTCCAACTTCAACATCCACTTTCTTGAAGCAACTAACTAAAGCCCTTTCCTAGAGTCTCTTCCATTTGCTATTACTACCATCGTTTCCGGATCCCTCACCACTCATTACTGCATCTTACTCCTCGACCAGTGCTTGATGGAGGTAGTCTTTGTAGAAATTAGAAGCCTGCAAATATTTCTTCTCAACTTTAATCTCTTGAAAATAGAATAACGAATACAAAACTAAAAACACGCATATAAGGGTCTGAGAGGCTTGTAAAATGTTAAATACTTTTAAAACTCGGATTCAATTAACTACCATGAATTGCGTTAGGAATGAAGCTAACCTCGACACCTCCATGTCCATCATAGACTCCAAAGAAATGTATTGGAGAACATTCATTAGCTTTTTGTGATCGATGGCAGTGCAACCCCCAACAACAAATTTTCCAGAATGTTTTGGTTACCTGGTTACCTAGTGAGCTGCAAGGGATGTCGAGTCGAATTGGTGAGGAAGCAGTCCGCAGCTTTTTGGAGTAATTCAAATTCCATGGTGAATTAAATTCGTGATGGAAACCAGAATTTATGTCAAGAACGTGTCAGTCGTCGACATTAATGTGGAGGGTGGCGGAGTTGGGGCGGAGCTCTCTGAGGGTGGTGGAGGAATTGCTGGAGGCTGGAGCCAGAAGTTTTCCTAAGTGGCAACAGAAATTGGGCAATTGCTCCGCCTGGGTAGACTACTCCTTTGTCTAGATTTGGGTATTTGGCGTATGTATCGGGATCGTAGTGCAATCATTTCTTTAGGATGGGGTATTAATAAATAAATTAACATTAATAGTTAATAATAATTAAAACATAATAATCTGGGATGGTACAATAGTTACTAATAATTACAATATAATAGAGGAATTTAAAATAAATTAAACAATTTAAAAAGATTGTTTAAATTTAATAAGTGAAAATTGATTTTATTAAATATTGATAATTATTATTTCCAGTGGGCGTAGTTTTAAGTATTAGTTTTTAGTGGATTTATAGTCATAAATTGATAAAAACAAATTGTGGCAAAATCTTGAATTGTGTTGTTGAAACTGGTTTTTCCATTATATATATCGATTCAACACTTTAAATGTGAAAATTTTCCAAAAAGTTCCACTTAAGGGCTACTTGTTATTTATTTATATATAAAATAAATAAAATTTTATGATAATAATATATTTTATTAATAAAATATTACATACTTTTGTTATATCTTCTCTTTTTTTTTTGAGGAAGAAGTTTTTTGTTTTAAAATTTGAATGTGTTGATGTTTATCATAAATATGTGCTTATTAGTGTTTACTACCTATTTAATTTAGATGATTACTTAATTATATTGTTATAATGTTGAGGTGTTGCCATGATTGTAACAAGTAACTAAGAATGAAGGATTCACACTTTTGTACATGTATCACTTTTAGAAGTGGAAAAATAATAATTGAAAGCCATGATCATGATAAGTAATTAATAATTTGGAAGGGTTCGTACATTAGTACAAGTATCAGTTTTAGAAGTAGAAAAATAAATGATAAAAATTAAAAATTTAGAAGGATCACATATGCTGATTAATTTTTTAAATGATATGACAACTTTGAAGCAAAATATGCCGCCACACAAATATTTCAAAGTTAACTTACATCATAACATTTACTAGCATATTATTTGGAAATGGGTAAATGCACTAGGAAGTAATATTATGGCTTCCAAAACAATTAAAAGAAAAATACACCTTTGAAACTCTTCTTTAAGGGTCGTGACATGTATTAGCTTCATACGGCTATAATGCTTGGGGATGCCACATCTCTAGAGAAATAAGAAAAAATCACAAGTAAATTCTGAGGCTTTTCTTAACACGTGACATCAAAATTAAAGGAAAAACACTTAATTGAATCCTTCTTATAGAAAGATGATATGGGTATGACTATGTATCTAATGTACAAGAACTAGATAAAAGCCATGAAAGGAAAAAGGATTTCGAAAATTTCCTTGAACACCACTGAGAACCATCTCTTGCTAAAACTCAATTGACATAAGGAGGCCATATCTAGACTAAATCATTAGAGATTCAAGGAAGAAGCCACTTTGTAAGATATTGATAGTAATGAAAATATTGTTCAAAGATAATTTGTAGTGTTGCAAAGAACTACATGATCAAATAAAATTAAAATTAGGGTTTTTTCATGTGATTGGGTATGATGTATATTGGTTGGCTGACCAAATTCAATTCCCTACAAATAACATAACAATGAAAATTATTGATATAATAAAGACATGCCTCTATATACTTTTATATTAATTCTCACGAAAAAAATTATTAATTCCTATTTTTTAAAAATAAAATATTCATAATTAGTAATAACTTAAAACATAAATAATAAAATTTTATAATTACTAAAAAAATATTGTATTATTTTTTTTTTTCTAAGTGAGACTATTCTATTATTCAAATTAAAGGAGTACAACTACAACATGACAAGTAAAAAAAACCAGTTGTCCAGGAGGAAAGGCAGCATGGAACAGAGAAGTGTTCAAGAACAGAGAGGTTGAACCAGACCAAGTTTTGCAGTCCCACTCAGGGGAACTAGAGGAGCACAATTTAGCCTTTCTAAGCTTAACCAGAGTTACAAAACAAACAGCCATGACCACGACACAACAGCATATACGAAAAAATTATCAGTATTGACAAAATTCCCTCGCTATTGGGCCGCATAACGTGAAAAGAAGCTGCATAGCTTGGATTAAGCTTCAGGAATCTCCTCCACAATCCTACACCACCCAACATCAGCCAAGTCCTGAGCATGGACCTCCTCATTCGCAGTCGAACCCGGGGTCACAAGCTTCATCATTGTGTCATTGACGTTGCTGGCCGGCGTCTCCATAGCTCTCATATAACCTGCAATTGGCATCGAAATTGTTCCCTCGTCCTCCTGTTGAACACTGGATTCGCCCTCTTCTTGGGCTTCCTCGAGAAAAATCACATATACATGGGCAATGATCCGATGACGGTTCAAGGAGAAGTTGAATGTGAAGATTGCAGAACTGAAGGAGGGCGAGGATGAGGAACCTGGAGAGTTGGGTTCAAGAAATTGGCTGGGCCTCAGAATGCTCCCTCTTTCATTGCAAGTGCTATGGTGCTAACTAGAAGTAGCATCACCCGAAGAAGGGCGAGAAGGCGCACCCCGAGAGGTGCCTCTACAGCTGAGCATTCTTTGGCGAAGCTGAGGAATGACAGCAGGACAGAACAGAACACCTTTGTGAATTGCAGAACAGACCACCGGAGAGATATGTCTATGACCATACACACAGACTAACAGACGGGATCCAAAAACAGCTGCGGGAGTCAGCGAAATAGACAGAGGCTTCGATCTAGCTGAACCAGAGCCCAACCCATACAACACAAGAAATAGCAGAGTAAACACATGGCAGAGGTTGGTTATAATGCACCTTCCCCTGCCTCGAGACGCTCCTGCCATAACTGTGGCATTCATGGGAGCTGAGATCCAAAGCAAGACATCGCGTGTGGAGGTGAATGGTATATTAATGCCTCTGTTATACGTTCCTTTAAACTAGGTGATACCCACCTGCTTGTGACCCTCCCTCCGCATGGAACCGGCTCCACTGTACAGGGCTGGTAGGTGGCGGCTCTTCACAGCCCACTCCAGTCCCATCACCATGAAAGCATCCTTATACACCCGCATTCAGGGAAAAAATACTGTATTATTATTATTACTATATTTTATAATTAAATTAAATAATATTTGGATCTCTTCTTTCTTCTTGGACATAATACTTTTAACTCATTCCCGGAACCATGGGGTTTTCATTGGAAATAATGTAAACCTAGTCTTACTTAGTCAACCCTCTTACCATTTTATGAGTCTAAATTTATGGTGATGATCACTAATAAAGATTGAGGAGTTAGGGCGCATTCTCTGCTCCTTTATATCCACTTCCACTCTTTTGAATCCATAATAAAACAAAGGGATATGAATGAGGATAGCAGTGAAGGGCTTTCTTTAAGCCTGGGACTCTCAAATGTGAATGGGCCTCCTCGCTCTCTGAAGGAAGTAGTAAGAGATCAGTCAGAGAACCAAGGGCTCTGATCCATCCAGTTGCAGATGCAAACATTTTGGCTCTTCGTAGTGCCGAGGAGTTGGGTAATGGCCGAGCAGAACAAGAGGGTGGTTGCAGGAAGAAGCTTAGGTTTTCTAGAGAGCAGTGTGCTCTTCTGGAAGAATGTTTCCAAAAGAAGAAGGCACCCAAACTAGTAAATCTCTCTTCATAGTATTCACTTACATGTTGGTGCTTTATCGTTTCATGATTTCGGGGTGGTGACTTCTTGGTGCTCTATTGTTGTTTGTGGTTGCGTAGGTGCAAAAGGTAGAGTTAGTGTAGGAGCTAAGTCTTCGTACTTGTCAAGTTGATGTGTGGTTTCATTTTTGATGAGCAAGGTTACCTCCTATCCTTGTCCTTTATTGATTCACTGTATTTTGGATGTCAACATCAATGTTCCAAATTCTCTCTTTAGAATTAACAGGTACATAATTTGGCCTAGAAATTTGTAGTGTGACATGGAAATTAAAATTCCAGCAAATTATAATTTGGAAAGGTTTTCATCCAATGGAGGTCTTATTGTATTCATATATTTCTATTTTGAAGACTACTTTATTGACATTTTTTTGTTATAAATTAATCGAAATGTTATGAATTTGTTTTTAGGTCGAAGCTGAAGCAAACCAAAATGGCCTGTAAGGTTCTGAGGAGAGATAATGAGTCACTTGTAGACGACAAGAGAAAACTACACATAGATGTGGAGAAACTGAAAGGCAGTATTGCGATATGCCCCTCCTTCACAAAATTTTTAGCAGCTAACAATAGCAGTAGCTAATTTGGACCGTTTCTCGATTTGTGAGTGTCATCCTTGCACAAGGGCCATGTTCATCTTCTCTGTATCCTTCCAATTTTATATGGGGTTTAACGATAATGTTTCGTTTGGTGAAACCCACGAGATGCAGGTTCAAATCTCATTGAGTATATGGCCTGTTATGTCTTGGCTAGAAGAGTAGCCGAACCCCGAGCGTACCTCTCTACTCTTGTTGAGGCATAAGTTAATTACTATTGTGTACGGCTTATAGGCTATTGCACCTAGCATAGGTTTATAGTGGCAGCCAGTTGGATTTTATCCTGAGCCTATTCAGAATAACTCTCACCAGTTACTGATTATCCTAAATAAAAAAAGACAACATCTAATATATTCACAGCTCGAAATTCATCGTTGCAAAGTAATAGAAAAGAATTATTATGAACGAAAAATTATACCATTGACTTGTTTAAACCATTTTTGATATTGTTGTTTAAACCAGTTATAAGTTAAGAACCATAAGTAAATTTATTTATTTGGAGATAATTTAATGGTTTGAAAATTAAAGTTATTATGGTTATTGAATTTCTCTGTGCACCATAAGTAAATTTATTTATTTTGAGATAATTTAATGGTTTGAAAGTTAAAATTATTATGTTTTGAAGTAGTTAAAAGTTACGAATATTTTTTTGGAAGGTACTGGGTATTCCTCTGTATGGCAGTGAAAATATCTATGTTTGGATTTAGTATTGCAAACTTTGTATGACTATGTTTTAGGGCTGTTTGTTTGAAACGTGCACAAATAGACTCAGAGTGACAGATTTTCGACATAATAGCCATCTATTTTCACCCCCATGGTTGGGCTACATATTCTATTTGGAATAAAGATCTCATATTGAAGGGAGTGCACATCTTGCAGAGGGACCCATATCTATGAAAGGATATAGACACTATGCAACCCCTTAAGGGACTGAATAGCACAATCCAATGATTGACCAAGTGAGCGACACAATCCTTCACTAAGAGCCAAAACTGCATAATCCACTTAGCGAGTGAACTACCCAATCCTTTGTCACTAGGAATTTCACAGTCCTTTTTGCGAGTGGACTCCATAGTCTCCCACAATAAGTAA
Source organism: Pinus taeda (assembly GCA_000404065.3). Classification (NCBI taxonomy): domain Eukaryota; kingdom Viridiplantae; phylum Streptophyta; class Pinopsida; order Pinales; family Pinaceae; genus Pinus; species Pinus taeda. The sequence continues at coordinate 41,123 of APFE031541715.1, read as the reverse complement.
ATTTCATAGCCCTAGAAAATAGGAAGTATGCATTTCTCTTTGAACATGTGGCACAAGTTTCTATTTTTTTTATCGATGGATTTTTCTCAGGCTTTAGAAACGTATTCCTATTATTCCTTGGATAAACGTTTTTGAGTTTACCTTCTTTGGCACATAAAAGAAAAAGAGAAAACAAACATACAAATCCATGCAAATCATTCTGACACAACTCTACACTAATTTGTATACAAAGAATAAAATTTGGCATCTCTTCCATCTTATTCGGCCTTTTCTTGGGCCCTTTCTTGAGGGAGTTAGAGTTAAGTCTATATGGGCTCTCATACAAACAAGCAAAATAGATGGATGAACACACATGCTTACTCAAATATCAATAAGTATGTTTTCCCAAAAACAAATTACAAGGCACATAAATAGTGGTTATGTGATCCGATAGCTTCTAAGACATGAGAATATGGTTGAAAAAAATCTCTCAAAATACTTTAAAGAGTAACAAACAAAATTTTCCTACATTCTAATGTAAGCATTATTCCAAGTTCATCTACACTATTTTTCAAAGTCAATGTCTACGTTACAATAATCAGTTCTCAATATGATTAAGGCTACTACAGGACTAGAATTTGAAGTTCTATGAAACATTTTTTTTTCCTAAAATTATTTGACATTAAACAAAAATTTTGAAATTTCAAACTATAGATTTTAGTTTTAATTATTTAGGGTGCCCATCATAAACAACATTAAGGAATAGTTTACTAATAACTAATTTACATACAAAGACTCACTCAATCAAAGTTGTATAAACATGAGATAATATGTAGAAATATTGTAGTGTCATGCTTCAAATCCACACTGTTGATATACATTTCATAAATTAGTTACCTTTTTAACAACAATTATAGAATCGTGAAAGTGCTTCCTATTCATTTTTATTAAAAATAGGAATTTATTTTATATGTGTACCTTCAATAACAACAGTTGTGATGGGACCAGCCCATTTAGCTTTCGGATGAACGATAATTAAGCAGTGATTAACAATTGGATAAAGTCAATGCAATTATGATTATCCCTATATAGATGATTAACACAGATATTTTGGTTTTTGCTTGATGGCTCAGTTAATTTCTAGGTACGGTGGTAGGTGTGAGGAGACACATGTCCTTGCCCTCGGTTTTCACCCTCCAACGCTTCGACTATACTCCTCCACTCTGCATTCACTTATCACTTTGGCACTGGGCCTTGCTCTGCTCATGGTGAGGGTTTTGTTGAAGGTTTGACTACGACTGTACTGAGGGTTAATGATGGTGTTTTTGCAACTAGGTGTGAGTTCTTCTACTGGTGACTTGGTAGCTCCACCTGCCCTTCCTACTATGATGTCAGGTTGTTCTCACCTGGGAACTATCTTGATGGCTCTGTCATTTTCGTTAGAAGGTTCTCTCTATCTTGAAGCTCAATGGTTCTCTGTGTGCCTTCACTGTATAATTGTTTGTCTGCTTGCTTGTACATGCTTTTGGTTAACTAGTTCATTATTCTCTTGTAGGTTGTGGTCACAAGGGACCAGTGCTGATCCAGGTGGATATTGGTGGCCACTTGCCAAGTCCATCTGGACCCCCATCATTGTTTCTCTTAGCATTTTCAGTTTCCTTAGTTGTAGCACAACTTACTATTTTTAGCAGTTTTTCGGGTCCTGAACTTCCGGAGCCGTTTTGAGGCCCTAAACGACGTTTCTTGGGGAATCCAGGGGCAACATGGGTCCATGGAATGGACCGATGTTTCCTGTTCCAACAATGGTAGTTCTCGGATAGATCTTTCTAACGAGCTATCATATGCGTCAAACGGAGATCGT
>APFE031541715.1:0-33192 GCA_000404065.3 Pinus taeda | reverse complement strand
GGCGACATGCTGTGTATGAGTCAAGGCCTCGTGCTGTCATTATTTCTTTGAATAATTCATTATACAGGATACCAGAGGTAGCCCCACCTACCGCCACATCTTTGATCACTGCTAAGAAAGGCAACAAACTCATCTCACAGACCAGGGAATTCATCTGTATGGTTCACTCCCAAAGTAAGGGGAAGATCGTTGCTACATCCATGACCCCCGCAAAGGGTTCCTCCACGCAGCAGCAGCAGCAGAGAGATACAGTCATGACAGAACACAGGAACAACTTCTCCTCACCCACAGGGGTACCACATAAGTTTCAAGTGGGCAACAAAGTCTGGTTGCATCGACAGAAAGAACGCCTTACCAGAACCCATCAGAAGCTCAGACCACTCCAACATGGTCCTTACAGCAGTACCAAGCTTGTGGGGAACAATGCTTTGGAGCACAACATTCCTCCATTCCTTCACCTGCGCCAAGTGTTCAATGTGGACCGTCATCGACCATGCTTCCCACCATTACTGGACACATCAGACAGTGCAGAACAAGTTCAGCAGATGGAGGAACTCAACGCAATGGGGACCATTGCTTCCTAAGGGGGGAGGAATGATCCAGGTGGATATTGGTGCCACCTGCCAAGTCCATCTGGACCCACATCATTGTCTCTTTCAGCATTTTCAGTTTCCTAAATATAGCACAACTTACTATTTTTAGCAGTTTTTCGGGTCCTGAACTTCCGGAGCCGTTTTGAGGCCCTAAACGACGTATGAGCTATTGTATGCGTCAAACGGAGATCGTATGCCAAAGTTACGACCCCGGGAAATTGATGTACCAATTTACCCAAAACGGGGCCCACAATTTGGCGTTTCATCTTCTAAGGGTCGGTTTTGGAATGTGAAGGGTTTTCCATTGTTTCTCAATAATAAATAGGCCTTCGAGCCTCATTGTAACATAGTTCGGAATAGTTCAGAGACATGTAGCCACACATCTCTTCTCAGAGATAAGCTACCATCGTCCTAGCTGGTTTATTTCCAATTCTAGTTGTAAGCATATTTTGGTATTTTCCATTAATGAAATGAAGTGTTATTTCCGCTGCATCTCTTTATTTACGGTTATCACATCTCTGTATTTATGGCTATCTCTGTAATCTATTGCATTCCTATTTAAATCTGGATCAAGTGCCTTGACTCTACTTAGCAAGGTAAGCTCTCTGTCCCTGCTACATTCCTTTTCCTTAATTTTCCATTTTTACTAAGAGTAGCCACTCCTTGTGAGCAGGGGTTCCCTCCTGTGGCTGCGACCTGGTTGGAGATTCTTCATGCCAGCACCGTCCACTCCTCTAGTGAGTTTACAAAACCCTCTCTCCTATTGTTTCTCGCTCTTTCATTTTCAGTTTCATATGCTCCATTTCTAACACACTCCTGTTGACTGTAACTACAGGTGGGTGGTGGCTTGGGATGGGCACTTCCATGGTTGTCGCTCTTTAGTGAACCCAGTAGGGTCACTCCTCTTCACTGATATATGTTTCATTTTTATTTTGGTTGTGGTTCCAACACTTGGATTTCTGGTAGTTATTTGGTTCTGAGAGCCTTAGCACTTTGGTTGTTGTTGGCCACCTTTCGCTACACCCCTTTTTGTATATTATTTATGTTTCTCGGCAGTCTTGAATATTTTAAGGGTCTTCAAACCCTGGGTCTATCATGGGCTTCTCTAATGAGACTCGATCCACCTTGGCTATGGCTATTCTGGTACATTTTTGTAACTTATCTTCTTGCTCACATATTGTTTAAAAGAAAAAAAGACTTTTGTTTGTATGGGTATGGGTTACCTGAATACAATGCAGTCGTTTTTAAGCTGAGACTGTCGATTTCTGTAGTGGCTCCTCCATGCCATTTGTCTGTATTGGAATTGGCTGTTGGTTGGAACTATAATTTCACTCTTTGCTTTTCAAATGTCTTCAAATTCTATTGTTTCCATCCTTGAGACTTTCTATTGCTAGATAACTGGTAGAACTAGTTGTTTGGAAAACAAAAAGAAAATACTTTGTTATGTTCTTTGTCAATGCACACAGTAATTGTAACAAAAAGGATTAATGGTTAGCTGTAAACGAAATGCATTTCTCTATCTTGATCAATACATAGTAGTTAAGTGGAAAGAAATTAATAGAGGCTGTAAATGGTTACAGATGTTCTGCACAGAAATGAAATTATTATTTTTTATTTCCTTCTGTTCTGTCTCTCGTAATCAAACCTCTACGAAATATGATATGCTTGTTTTTGTACTATTTCAAGACAGTTTCTCACAACTGCTCACAATTACATCAGTAGTTACATAGTTGTGAAAACTATTTCTTTGTTTTCTTGCTCTGTTGGAAAGTATATTTTTTTGTATGAAGTCAACTGTTAATTAAAAAAGAAAAAAAACAAAAGAAAAAGGTCATTGTAATAGCCTCCCTCTAACCATGATGTTCCTAATTACCATTTAACTAAATAATTAAAAATGCAAGTCCTTAAATGTTGTCTTAACCAACAAATGGAAATGAAACTAAACAATGAGTGTGAACCTGTTCTTCCTAGCTGATACAAAACACCCTAGCCATGATACGCTGAGTTGGATGCTCTTGTATCAGGCTCCAAGGGTAAGAAAAATTTATGGCTCCAGTCCATGAGCTCTCGACTGAATAGCCTACCTACTGTATTTGTCTGACGTCAAGCCAAGAACTGTCCTTAATGGGATGGTTCTTCCGCTTAGCAAGATACTGTAGGTACTCCTTCCATTGAGTTCGCCTGCCTACTTGAGCATTGAGGATCCGCTCGATCTCAAGGGGCTGAGCTGAAGGAATTTTCCTCATCTAAGTGTCTCTTCCTTCCTGTGTCTCCCATGTAGGCCATGTTGTACTGTCGTCTTCAGGACTGGCAGTATATGGAAACAAGTCTGCCACGTTGAAGATGGGCGATATGCCTATCCACTGAGGGAGCTGTAATTCATAAGCATTGGCTGAAAATTTACACTGAATTTTGCAAGGGAAAATCTTTTTGTATTTCAGTTTATTGTATTCACCCCTAGGAAACCGTTCTCTACGCAAATGTGTGAGGACTTCATCCCCCACATTAAACTATACCTCTCACAGTTGCAAATCTGCCTGCTGCTTATACTTTTGATTGTTGTCCTACAACTTCATCTTTACCTACTCGTGTAGGTCATTCATTTCTTTGAAGAAATCTTCCCCATCTGCAGTTCATCTTTCATGTTGTCCTAGATCTCGTAACTCATTCACTTCATGAGGATGCATGCCATATAAGATCTATAAAGCATTGTATCTCATGCTTCGATTTGGTGAGTCGTTGTAAGCGAACTCCACCTAGAAAAGTACCTAATCCCATATCCATGAATTTTCTCTGATCAAGCTTCATAGCAGGTTTCCCAAGCTCCTGTTTACCACCTCTCTTTGTCCTTCAATCTATGGGTGATAAGCAGAAATGAAACTTAACTGTGTGTCCATCTTCTTCCACAAGGTGTGCCAAAATTGTCCTGTAAATTTCACATCCTTGTCGGAAACTATGGAGTTAGGCAGGCCATGTAGCCTGACTATCTCCGTGAAAAACAAGTGGGCTATGCGAGTGGCATTGCTAGTTTTTTTACAAGGGATGAAATCTGCCATTTTCGAGAATCGGGTTACTACCACCATCACAGAATCCTAACCCCACTGCGTTCTTGTGAGACCCAAGACAAAGACCAAGCTGACTGAGTCCCACGGTCTACTCGAAATAGGTAGTGGTGTGTAGAGTACTGTATTCTGACTGTGTCCTTTCGCCAACTGACACACTTTACATCTAGCTACAAATCGTTCAACATCCCTTCACATCTTTGACTAGTAATAAAAGTGGCTTAGCTAGTCTAACGTCTTATCAATGCCAAAATGTCTAGCTAGCCATCCGCTGTACTTCTCCCTGATGATGTTCTACCTCATCGAACAATCGAGAATGCATAACTGTCCCCCTTTAAACAACAGCTTCTGCTGTAAAATATAGTCCAACAGCGGATTATTGTTCCTCAACAAAGGATTTTGGCAGGCTTTGTAAGCCTCCTTGAAATATGCATCTATCAGATACAAGTTTTCCAAGTGCTCAAAACCCAATACTTGTATCGTACTCTCCTATAAGAGCAAAGCTCTTCTGCTCAATGCATCTACTACCTTGTTGGCCTGTCCACTGATATGCTTCAAGACAAATGTGAAACTCTGTAAGTACTCAACCCATTTTGCATTCTTGTGGTTCAGATTATGCTGTTGCATAATGTACGAAAATGGAAAATTATCAGGAAACAAAACAAATTCATTCCCCAGCAAATAGTGTCTCCAATGTTTTAATGCTTGGACGACAACATAGAACTCCTTGTCATAAGATGAGTACTTCTACCTGCTTTCATTTAGTTTTTGACTTAAATAAGCAATAGGTTTGTCTTCCTGGCTGAGTACGGCCCCAATGGCCGTACCATTGGCATCACAATGAACCTAAAAAAGCTTGTTAACATCTGCCAATCTTAGGATTGGTCTTTCAGTAATCTTCTTATTCAGCAGTTGAAAGCTTTTCTCTGATGCCTCAGTCCAATGGAAAGGCTGGAATTCTTTTTTTTATAGTATCCAACATAGGTGCACAAATCTCACTAAAATTTCTTATAAACTTACGATAAGAACTTGCCAACCCATGAAAAATACGTACCTCAAACCAAACTTTTTAGGGATGGAAGCTAATGATTGTTGCAATCTTCTTTGGGTCCATCTTCAGCTCATTTTCGGCAATCAAAAAATCTAAATAGATTGATTTCCTCTGAAGAAAAGAACATTTTTTTCAGAATTATCAACAACTTGTTTTGCTGTAACCTCTCTAGCACACTTAGAATGTGTCGAAAATGTTCTCCTCTGGTTTTACTAAAAATCAGTATATCATCAATATATACAATCATGAACTTTCCAACGAATTATTTTAACATCTTATTCATTAAGCGCATAAAGGTACTAGTGGCATTGCTTAACCTAAATGGCATCACCAGCCACTCATATAATCCTTCATTGGTCTTAAAGGTTGTCTTGCATTCATCTCCTTCCCTAATTTGAATCTAGTGGTATCCACTCTTTAGATCGATTTTCGAGAAATATGCTGCCCTGCTCCAGTAGTCCATCATGTCATCCATGCACGATAGTGGAAACCTGTACCTGATGGTAATCTTATTTATGGCTCTTGAATCGGTGCACATTTGCCACTCTCCTGCATTTTTTGGAGCTAAAACAGTTGGAACTCCACAGGGACTTAAACTCTCCCTTATCAACCCTTTATCCAACAATTCCTGTACCTATTTCCTATTCCCCTCATTGTCCTTTGGACTCATTTGGTACGCTACCTTGTTCGCTCCAGGTATAAAGTCTATGTGATAATTGATACTTCTCTTAGGAGGCAATTTATCTGACAAATCATCTACTACAATGTCACTGAACTCTTGCAACATGTTCTGAATTTCTTCAAGAAAATCTGCAATTTTGGTGTGCAATAGCATTGTTTTTGGCCTCCTCACAACAACATATTTTTTCTCACTATCTTTGATCTGGTTCAAAAATTCCTTTCCTTCGACCAGTAACACTTTGGTTTTGCTAGTTTCTACTACTTCCTCCTCCTTTATGGGTACAAGTGTGTGCTTAATCCCATCCTTAACAAACTTGTAACAGTTTGTCTTTCCATCATTAACTACCTTCCTGTCATACTGTCATGGCCTTCCTAGTACTATATGACATACGTCCATAGGAATAATATCACAAATAACCTTGTCCTTATACTTGCTAATATGGAACACAACTTCACGCTGTTTGCCAAGCAATAACTGATGGCCTTTCTACAACCTTGACACCTTATAGGGAGTGGGGTTCTTGAGCCACTTCAAACTCAACTTCTCCACCATCTCTGTGGCAACCAGATTATTTGTGCTCCCACTGTCAATAATCAGCTTGCAGCTTTTTCCGTGTGACTTACAAACTGTCTGTAATAATTCCTTCATTTGAGTTTGTTCAGTTGTCTCCTTTGCTAGCTTCAGTAGTACTTTATTCAAAATTAAGGCTTCCCCTATTTCCAGAACATTCTCTACTTCCTGGGGTGGTGCCTCTACTTCCTCTAGCTGGGCGACATATGCTCCTCTCTAACTAGCTTGTTCCCCTTCAGGACACTCAAAAGACCTGTGCCCCCACTTGTGACACTTGTAGCACTGGTAGGAATCTCCTTTACCTCTGCCATTTCCCCTTCCTCTCTGATATGGCCTACATCCTCTAGTGTTGTCTCCTTTTTCTGCTATCCCTTAAGTCTTGGAATTGCCGCCCTCTTCACTATTGTTGGTAGTTTGTTGTCTGCCATAGGTTTGTCCTTTCCCCCTGCCAGTTCGTCATACTCTCCTGGAATTCTGTTTTCTTGTGATCTTCTCCTCTGCTTTTATGACACTCTAGTATGGTTCTTCTATGTTCCTTGGAGAGAGAATTCTTATCTCATCCAATATCTCTAGCCTTAGGCCGCTCACAAACCTTGCTATTTTTTCTAGGGTGTCCTCCATGTAACTACCTCTCAGATTCACCCGGTATAACTCTTCAGTATATTGTTTCACCATCATTCTTCTCTGCTTCAAATTCTGCACTTGTTGATGCATGGAAATTTGGTAATCTTTGGGTAAAAATCTGCCCTTCATCTTGGCCACCATTCTCGGCCATTTCTTAACGAGCAACTTATTCATCCTTCTTCTCTTTGCTTTGACATTGTCCCACCACAAGGCTGCATGTCATTTCAGCTTGGTTGCAGCAAATTTAACTCTTCGATCTTTGCTGACCTCTTCACATTCGAAATATTTTTCCAACTTGCTAATCCAGTCCAAAAGAACTTCTGTGGACAAGCTTCCATCATAATTTGGAATCTCTAGCTTTGGTTTACTGTTAGCCAATAGAACTGACCTCAACAACCTAATTTCAGGTCCTTCCTCATCTGATCCATCTATCACAACTACAACTTCTTCGTCGCTGTCATCTCCTACCTCTGAATCCCTTCTCCTTCCTGCTTCTACTACCACCAAATGGGCATTAAGGATCCTGATCTCTTCTTGTAATCCTTCCTCTGCCACTCTCCAAACACCTCTCCCATGACCTCATCTTCCAACTTCCATTTCTTAAGAAAGCTCAAAACCTGCTCTGATACCACAATATGATGGGACCAGCCCTTTTAGCTTCCGGATTAATAATACATAAGCAATGATTAACAATTGGATAAAGTTAATGCAATTATGATTATCCATAAACAGATGATTAGCACAGATATTTTGATTTTGGCTTGATGGCTCGATTAATTTCTGGGTACGGTGGTAGGTGTGAAGAGACACTTGTCCTTGCCCTCAGTTTTCACCCCCACATGCTTTAACTATACTCCTCCACTCCACATTCACTTGTCACTTGGGCACTGGGCCTTGCTCTGCCCGTGGTGAGGGTTTTGTTGAAGGTTTTTCTGTGACTGTGTTGGCGGTTAATGATGGTGTTTTCGTGACTGGGTGTGGGTTCCTCTGCCAGCGACTTGGCAGCTCCACCTGCCCTTCTTGCTATGTTGTCTAGTTGGTCTCACCTGGGCACTGTGTTGATGGTTATGTCGTTTTCGTTAGACGTTTCTCTCTGTCCTGAAGCTCAATGGTTCTCTGTGTGCCTTCATTGTATAATTGTTTGTCTTCTTGCTTGTCCATTCTTCTGGTTAACTGGTTCGTTGTTCTCTTGCAAGTTGCGGTCACAAGGGACTAGTTCCTTGGCTCTACTTAGCAAGGTAAGCTCTCTGTCCCTCCTACATTCCTATTCCACAATTTTCCTTTTTACTGAGGGTAGCCGCTCCTTGTGAGTAAGGGTTCCCTCCTGTGGCCGCGACCTAGTTGGGGGTTCTTCGCATGGACACCGTCCACTCCTCTGGTGAGTTTACAAAATCCTCTCTCCTGTTGTTGCTCACTCTTTCATTTTCAATTTCATATGCTCCATTTCTAACACACTCCTATTGACTGCAACTACAAGTGGGTGGTGACTTGGGATGGCTGCTTCCACGACTGTCGTTGTGTGGTGAACCCAGTAGGATTGCTCCTTGTCACTGATATATGTTTCGCTTTTATTTTGGTTGTGGTTCTAGCACTTTGGATTCTAGTAGTTGTTTGGTTCTGAGAGCCTTGGCTCTTTGGTTGCTATTGGCCACCTTTGGCTACACTCCTTTTTGTATATTATTTATGTTTCTTGACAGTGTTGAATATTTTAAGGGTCTTCAAATCCTATGTCGGTCATGGGCTATCTCTAACGAGACTCGTCGCACCTTGGCTATGGCTATTCTTGTATTTTTTGTAGCTTATCTTCCTGCTCATGTATTGTTTAGAAGAAAAAAAAGACTTTTATTTGTATGGCTATGGGTTACCTTAAGGTTTTAACATATTTTTTATATTACTCTATAGTGTTTAGCTTGAAATGAAGTCTTGATGTAAAATAAAATCTCATTCATCATATTTTTATTTTTATGTGTTGTTCTTCTCTAATTTGTGTTGTTCTTCTCTCATTTAGAGAACATTGTATTTGGAGAGTCACTTTTTCTTGGTTGTGATTTTCAAGAATTACTTGAATCGCAATATATTTTTAGTTATTATTCTTCCTTCTTTTAAAGGTGACTACCATAAGTGTAGCTCTCAATTTTTATACAATATTTTCTTATAACAAAAAAAATTAATGCTCACAAATCTACTTAAAACATAAAAGGACAGACAGAAAAAATAAATAGTCGTCATCAAATTTCCATTTGACACCTAATATAAATTTCAAATTCTTTTCTCGAGAAAGTACACATAGTACTTTGTGTATAGTGCTTGTCCAATATAGAGTGTATTTCAAATTCCTTTCTTGAGTAAGTACACAAAGTACTTTGTGTATAGTGTTTGTCCAATATAGAGTGTATTTCAAATTCCTTTCTTGAGTATGTGCACACAGTACTTTGTGTATAGTGTTTGTCCAATGTATAGTATAGTGTAATCATCGATGCTCATTATCATCAAGGCTATAAAATGAAGAGCTAAAAAATATTTTGGCGTGAGTATTTGGATGTAATTCGATTGTAGATTTAAGAATATTTTGGAAATATAATTAACAAGTAGGGATACATTTTATAAAAAGTTATTTGATTTGGATTTAGAAATATTTAAAAAAATTCATAACAAATCTTTGTCATAAATTTCTAGATATTTACTTTGACATGACAAAAATAAATAGTTTGATTAAAGCATTTCCACATAGACATAACCAAATTCAATACAATTTGTGGAAGAATCTCCACAGGAATCATAATCTGATTTCTTATAAAGGAACCACTATTGTCACAAGAAAATTAATCATAATAAGGTTTGGAGATGTATGTTGACAAGCTCATTGATAACGATTTGCATGCAAAAGTAATGAATAGCTTTTGTTATGAGGATAATATTAAGAAAATTGTACATCTTATGTATTGTGAAAGAAATAGTTATTATTAATGTATTCAAAAAATATTGTAGTTACATTATTAGTTATTATTAAATTTTACAAGTGGTAATAGTTTATCCGTAGAACTATAGGATATAATGACTAAATAAATTTATCTTAATCATGGATCGAATAAGTACCTAGACGGATTGATTAAGATGCAAATTTTTAAAGGATGTGAAAATTGAAGGAAGACTTACACCATAAGAGGTTTGATCCATTTGGACCCTTGATAGATCTCTCGCTAAGGTGGATCTACATAATTCAATATATTGCATTTGAATACATAAATGGTTTCAAATCCTTAAAAATTTCATGGTTACTTGGATTGCATAGCCCAGACAACCTAAAATTGTAACTCTAATTCCAAGAAATATTTGTTGGATTTTCAAACAATTGTTATAATGGCTGCTAGAAAACCCCTCAAATTTTTTTCCTATGCTTCAATTTTGGAGCCTAACTTTTATCTATGAGAACTATTATTTTCAATGCCATAAATTATTCCTCGTGATTGCAATGACTTATTCTCTTATGCAATTCTAATTTGATGTCTTAATTAGGTTGTTTTGATGATGATTGAGTCTTGTCAAAGATAGTTGAACAATTCCTGATGAAAATTAAACTCCCTTTTCAACACACACTAACTCCTCTAATAATCTAGCATTTATTGACAGCCTTACCTCTAGGAACTACACAGTCCTCTACCACTAGACACTGTGCAACCCCTTAAGGGACTAAAAAACATAATCCTATCAGATAGACAATGATTGAGCAAGAGAATGACAAAATGTTAAATTATGGTATGTTCTATGCCTAGAGAAATTTACTTATTTTTCTATTTATTAGCCACAGATTAGCAATCACATATACATTAAGTAAAGTGCAGATAGAACATTAAATGATCAACTGAAAATAGGCCAAGACAAGAGACACAAGATGCGGCAGCTAGCCGAGGACAAACCCCAAATTGGGGAAACCATTTGATGAAATCTTCTTTTATCTTCAATAGTTTAGTAGAGAGAAATAGTACAAAATCCGTGTTTTGTAATTTTGTATCAACAACATCAAACCCTAGATCAACAAAGTGAAACTTGTTCAAACTAGCTGAAATTGACCTCTAAAATACATGGTCAATTTCTGGTCAACTTGTCCTTGAACAACCTAAAGAAGAAACCCTATAATAGCCTCAAAAGTTCAGTCAAAGTGCAGATTTATGAAGTCAACTACAACCCTAAACTAGGGCAGTCAATACCAGTCAAACTAGAGGTCAGATCACCTTGATTTTTGTGCCAAAAATCGCAGCCTACCTAGGGGAGGTAACCACACCAAATTCAAACTTCTTGAAAGGTCAACGCTGGTCAATGCTAGTCAGAGATGATTTGTTGTCCTTTTTCTACGTCCTCTTTGCCCTTGGATGTCTTCGTTTCAGCCACACGTCTAAGAGAGAGAGAGAGAGAGAGAGAGAGAGAGAGAGAGAGACTCTTTCTGCGCAGGAGAGAGAGGGAGATGTGTGTGAGAGTGAAGTGTCCAAATCAGGAGAATGTTCCTTGTATTTATATGCAAAACGTTGAGGTTGAATAGACATGACTGTTGGGCTTCTAAGCTTACATAAGTTGCCAGCCGACTTGACAATTTGTCCGTAACCATAATAAATTCATATCTTCATAAATACTTATCGGAATCGGATAATATTTAGATCAATCCTACACCTATCGATAAGGGGAATCTAGGAAAAGTATTAGTAGCCAGAAATAAGGTGACCCACATGGAGTTTGGCCCTAGTTTCAAATTTTAACGCTCCCTCTCAACTATGGAGAACTTGATCTGCAATTTGTCAAACTGTCACTGCTATCCATCCATCAAATACAATGTCTTAAACCTCTTGAACCCACTCTGCTCTACTCTTCTTGAACTATGAAGAAGAAGAAATGATCGAGGATGTATCATACCATTCTCAACTAACCTAAAGTTAGACTTAGAGTGTGTACCACTCTCACTGATCCCAGATCAGTATCATTGATCCCAGATTAATGGAGGTCATCCTAGCATAGGGAGTATGGTAGATACAACGATGCATTCATCAGTAGAATTACTATGGTCCTATCCTCATTTCCCTACTCATTGTTAGATGAGAGGTACTTCCCATGAGTCCCAGACTGCATGGGTAGGATGCCTCAACAGGAGAACTAATCGTCCTATCCACAGGAGAACTAATCGTCCTATCCATAGGAGAACGAATCATCCTGTCTAGTGGATTCCATGGAGAACTAATCATCGTTGCCTATAGGAGAACTAATCATCCTTCTCTGCTGTCCCCACGGAGAAAAAATCATCTTGGCCCATAAGAGAGCTAATCATCTTGTTCCACAGTCGCCACAGTTTGTCATAGGGAAAGGTTGAACCTTCACCTTACACATAATGCACCACAAAGGGATGGTGAATCACCATGTGGTTATATGTCGCTCCAAGAAGTACCCCGCACCCCTCTAAAGCTCCCAGAGCTCAATACATCATACTCAACCCTCATAAGACAGTCTCTGAATGACACCGAGTCATTCTCTGAAAGTCAGGAATTTGACCTTTCTTAGTGGCTTTGTCAAAATTTCAGCGACCTATTCATCTATACCAATATGTTGGAGCCTTATTACTCCTCGCTACAGCATATCTTGAATATAGTGGTACCTGATATTGATATTCTTGGAGCGATTATGAAATATGGGATTTTCTGATAAACGGATCCTACTGTGGTTGTCACATAGAACCACAGTGGTATCTAATGTAAATCCAAACAGCTCACTAAAGAGCTTTCGCAACCAGACTGCCTCACAGGAGGCCATGCTAGGAGAAATGTACTCTACCTCCTCGGTGCTTAAAGCCATCGACTTCTGCTTCCTACTCATCTAGGATATCGAGGCATATCCCAAAGAGAAACAACACCAGGAAGTGCTCTTTCGATCCACCGCACTACCGGCCCAATTAGCATTAGTATACCCAAGTAGTCTCACATCTCTGTTAGCGTATCTCAACCCATGAGTGATTGTGCCATGAAGATATCTCAGTAGGTTCTTGCCACCAATCCAATGTAAGTGGTGATGCTAAACCATATGTTGACTCAATGTGCTGACTACAAAGCATATATCTGGATGGGAGTTCACCAAGAACATTAATGCTCTGCTTAGTTTTGTAAGTAGAATTCACAGGTATAAAGTGAGCGGTTTTGCTCAATTTGTCCACCAACATCATAATTGAGTCATGTTTCTTCTTGGTGTGAGGTAAATCGGTGATGAAGTCTAGAGATATTGTCTCCCATTTCCATTCTGGGATGGGCAGTGGTTGCAACAAACTGACAGGATGTTGATGTTCTGCGTTCACCAACTGACATTCCAAACATTTGGACAAGTACTTAGTGGCATGCTTTCTTAACTCGGGCCAAAAATACCATTTCTTGATGGTTGAAAACAAATTTTGGTACCCTAGATGGCTAGCACATGGTTTCCTATGAAACTCATCCAATATCAATTGTTTAAGAGAGTTTTGTTTAGGAACATATATTTTGTTTTTGAAGGTAAGGATTTTGTCTGAATTTATTTTAAAATCTGATATTTCCCTTTGCAACTGAGCTTCCTTCGCCTGCTGCCAAAGAAAAATGTATTATGTATCCTTGAGGGAGGCTTACTTTATGATTTCAGGGATGTTTGAGCATACTTGACTAATTTGGACCCCATAAATACAATGTACTTTCGCACTCAAAGCGTCAGCCACTTGATTTTCCTTCCCTTTAAGATGCTTCATTTCAAAATAGAACTCACTGAAAAATGTTCTCCAATTGGCTCACCATTCATTTAAGCTAGAGTAGTTAAAGAAATTTGTAAGGGCAATATGATCCATTAATATCATAAATTTCTTCCCCAATAGGTAGTGTCGCCACATTTTAAGTGAATGCACTACACCTATTAATTCAAGGTTGTAAGAGAAATATTGCTGCTCATACTCCAATTCTTGTGATTCATAAGCAATAACCTTTCCCTCTTTTGTCAACACTCCACCGACATTCGCTTTAAAAGCATCCATGCAAACCATGAAAGACTTTTCTAGACCTGCTACCTTTAACACGGGTGTAGTGGTAAGTAGATGTTTTAGTATTTTAAAGCTTTCCTAACATTTGACTATCCATTGGAAAAAGCATCCCTTTTTCTGTAAAGAGGTCACCGGGAAAGTGGTTTTTGAAAATCCTTTGATGAACTAACGGTAGTACGTGGCCAAACCCAAGAATGACCTAATATTAGCAACATTCTTTGGAACAATCCATTCCATAATGGTTTTGATCTTTTCTGGGTCCACCACTATTCGCTCTACTAATATAACGTGACCTAAGCACTGAATCTGACCTTGGAAAAAGTCACACTTGCTATATTGAGCATATAACTGATTTTGCCGTAGATTTTGGAACATTATTCTTAGATGCTCTTCATGCTCCTCTTGATTCTTTGAGTATATTAAAATGTTGTCAATAAAAATCAGTACGAATTTATGAAGATAAGGCTAGAAAATATTGTGCATCAAAATCATAAAATTAACTGGGTTGTTTGTGAGGCCAAATGGCAACACACCGAACTTGTAATGACCATAACAAGCATGGAATGCAATATTGAAAATGTCCTCCTCCTTTATCCTTATTTGGTGTTAGGCAGACCTTAAATCAATTTTTGAGAATACTTTGGCTCCTTGCACCTCATCAAATAGATCATCAATACTTGTTAAGGGATATTTATTTTTCACGGCCAGTTTATTTAACTGACGATAATCTATGCTTAATCTCAAGGTTCTATATTTCTTTTGTACAAACAGTATGGGGGCTCCCTAAGGGGATCCGCTATGACGAATATACCTTTTATCTAGAAGCTCCTAGAGCTACATTTTGAGTTCTATTAACTTAGATATGCTCATGCGATAAGGGGACTTAGATACAGGGGATGCGTCAGGAATTATTTCGATGGTGAAATCAATATCACGCATGGGTGGTAATCCAGGAATGGATTTAGGGAATACATTCACAAATTCCTGAATGACAAGAATGTTTTCTAAGGAGGTCATTTTATTTTTGGAGTTCATAAATCCCACCTAGACAACATATATCTGACAACCCTCCTTAATACATTTTCCTAGCTGGCTAGAAGTAATAGGAGGAAATTTGGTATTTGTCTTGATTCCTTGAAGTTCCTTCCTTTACCCTGACTTAGTGATAAAACTGATAGTTTTCTTCTTGCAATCGACTAGGGACCAACATTTTTCCAGTCAATCCGTCCCTATTAAAATTTTGTATGAACCCAAAGGGCGTATATTAAGGTCAACATGAATGGATTGTCCTAAAATTGTTATAGGAAAATATTCTATTCTTGCAAGTACCCTTCTTTTTGCCTGAGTGGCTAATTGAACTAACAATGGTTTTGGAAACTTACTGCTCTGTAGCTGATAATTTTCTACCACCTTAGGACTAACATATCTTAGGCTAGCACTGGGATTAAACAAAATAGAGACAAGTTGCTTAGCAATCATACCATTGTATTCGATCATGGTGGGCTGGTATTCTGCTTGATGATCATCCAGAGCAGCATTAATTATGGTCATGCTCCTCGCCACTTCTCCAATCATGGATTCTTCTTTCATATTTGATAGTTGTTTTGTCCCCGCCTTATGTAGATAATTTTTGTAATAGTGGGGTTCTTCACATCCCCAACATTTTAGCAGTGGTTTTGATTGCTAGTGATTAACATATTTATTAACTCCTTTTGACTATCTATTTTCAGAATAAGCAACTTTGGGTTGGTTCCTTTCTAGGAATTTACTTAGAGGTTTTTGCTTTATATTTCTGTGATTAGTGAATTTTGTTTGTTTGTTTGGGATCAGGTTCATTCCCTTCCTGTTCAATACTGCTTTATATCCCTCATTTTTTTGTTTCATTTGTTGGTAGCACATGCAGGCTTTTTGGACTGCTTCATCCATTGTTCTTAGGTAATCAAACTCAAGCTTCTCCTTCATAAAATTGGGTGGGCTACAAATGCAACACTGAATTTTGGCCTTTTCTTCTTGGATATTCATCCATGCTTAAGGTTCCCAATCATTTTAATCTTTTTAAATTCTCCTTGTAATTCAAATTTATGTCTTTTTGTCCTGCACAAGTCAGAAAAATTGTTTGAACATCCTCCTTCGTCTTCCCCATGTTTTTAAGCTAACTCAACATTCTCTTCTCCATGTTGAGTCATTCGGGTTTTCTCTCTATCTTCAAAATTGGGGTTTAGATCTCGTTGGGTATGTTGATTAGATAATCTCTCCTATTCTAGTCATACTCATTCATTCTCTATTCTTAAATTTGTCATTTGACATGTAGCTGTTGAATGATTTCAAGTATAACAACATTAGCTTGATGAGATCCCTCTCCTAGCTGTATCTAAATATCAAGGTTGGCATTCACATAAGTTATTTTTGGCAGGTTTGGTTGTCTAGGGCTCCTTTGCATTCTAACCCCATTTTTGTTGATGCATGACTCTATGTTCACATGTATATTTACTTATTTTGAAGAAATGACATTTAATTCATACATATCTAATTCCCCAAAGAGTCTCAGTGTACAAACTTAAGCTCTGATACCATTTGTAACACCATAAAAATAAATCTCATACGAAATATACGAATGAAATGAAATAGTAAAACAAATATTATTAACTATCACCATAACAATGGCAGATGTAGATCTTAATGGCACATTACTATGACTTGATCAATTTAATTTATGTTACACATTGTATAAGGATTGATCTGTCTTGAATTAATTTTTCACATGGCTCCACATAGGGTGTTAGGCCCATAACAAGACTTCCATTTAAATACCTCTAGTATGTCGATACATGTGACATATCCATGGTTTATCTTGCTGCATGCATCTGATAGAAGGTTAACTTTACCTATGATAGCTAGCCTAGTCCTCCCATTGATATTTGGTGGGTGATCTGATGATGGGGACGGTTTAGCGATTTTCCAGTTAACTGGCTCACCGAATATGCCTAGTTGTGAAGTCATTTGATGTTAGTTGTTTGAGGTCTCTACTACTCTGTGTCAAGGTTGGAATTCGGGTTTTAGGTTGGCTCATGGCCACTTTTTCTGTGTGTTATGGAAATATCTATCCACCTCTCACTGGAAGATATCCAAAAATACTTGCCCTTGCACTCTTCCAGTTTTCTACGCATCTTGTGTTGAGTTTTAGCTTCTATATTTCATCTGGTTCAGTGTTTAAAAATATGGGGAAGTACCACCGTCCAAGTGTGGCTCGATGGTTTTCCAGTTCTGTGAGAGGTAGCCAGATCTAATGTTGATTTTCGGAAGGTAAGCATGTAGTTTCTTTAACTTCATAAATTCCATGGGTTTCTTCTTACATTCCTTCACAGATTTCTAGTTCTAAATTTGGCTAATTGATAATCTTTATTGTAATGAAGGTGCGCTGCCATCTATTGCAGTCCTCTAGGATCAGGTTATTTCGTTACCCTCTTGGAATCATTTTGCTAGTTTACTTCACAGGTTTACCTCCTAATGGATTTTGTTGGTCGATGGCATATGTTTGCAAGTATTCCACTGTATCCGTCAAGCTCTTTGCATGGTTAAGATAACATATTTTGTGGTTTTCAGAGTTTATATTCTTCGTGGTTATTTATAGGTTGGAAAACTCACCTCTCATTCATCAACATTTGATTTTTACATTGTAAACCCACTGTAGAATAACTATTTATTAGTAAAGGCTTTATATCAAAACTTGTTGAGCTCCATTTTCATTTAGATGTCTATGTACAAATGTTAAGCTTTGCGCTTGACATTAGCAAGGGTTTCTGAACTGTTCATACTAGTTTTGGTTATGAGTTTACTTGTCTATTTTTCTCTTAAAGGCAATGTTGAAAAAAGATTCTTTGTAATGCATATTTCCCGATAGGATTATGATGTCGAGGGTTTTCGGGTTATTTATCTGCTGGACAAAATTAGGTCTTTGAGCCTGTTTTGCTGTGGGGAACATGCTTATCATTACAGTCAATATAAATAATCAGTTCTTCATGCTAAAAGAATGAATGTATGGTTTAATTCATTACTATCTTATATGTAATGTAATATAGTGATTTATTTCAGTTTCCCCTTTAATGTAATAGCTTGCTAAACAGATAGCCATTTCTACAAGTTAGACTTAGTTTTCCTTCTTATTCTGTGTGTTCAGGATTCCCGGACCTGCTATCATAAAGATTATTTTTATCGTTTAACATAAAGATTACTTCTACAGTTTATGATAAGGATTACTTGAGTATTTATTTGATATAGCGAGATACTCTTTAGTGCATTGGGTGTACATTTACTATCCTTCATGTAGTACTTGTAACATTTACTGTATGCCCCTTTGATTGCAAATTCAATTCTGTTTTTGTAGTCTAATCTATTTTCAAGGAATTTCTCTCCTTAATTTAATTTATTCTATCATTCAAACAAGTAATTTTGATAATCCAACATCATTTCTTAAATAAAATCCGTTTTTCTTATCTGTTTAGTACTTGTAAACGTGTAACCCTAATCCTGTCTAGAAACGCTCTCCTCCGAGCCACGAGCCTGGAAATCATGACCTGGGAATCACGACCAGAGTCTCACTCGAGCACTTTCTGTTCTGCACAGATAGACTAAATCGAGCTACAATGAGGTGCCTTAGGCGTCATTTTCTACTTCAAGTATTTTAATATTATCTTTAAGTATATTCCTCTCTGAATTCTTTCCCCATCTATATTTCCCTTCCAAGGGCAAATGGGTAACTGTTCCTTGGTAAATGTTTCTTTTTCACTTCTGCAAATAGCTTTTATTTTTTATTAACATAACTCCTAATTATGGATTAATTAGGTAACAAAATGTATCCTGGCCTTTGAGCCTTAGTCATTATCATTTTAACAACATAAAGTAAGAAATTTAATGCAGTAAAACATAAAAATAAAACTTAGTAACTACAATAATTTTTTTATGTAGCTTCGGGTGTTACAATTTTATAATTAAACATATAAAATCATGTATATATATATATATATATATATATATATATATATATATATATATATAGATATATATATAGTATATACACGAGCCTTAGCCGAGGCATGTAGGGGGAATCCAAATATGCATTGAAGAATCCAAAGTCATTGTGAGGGTTTATCACTTCCACCATAGGAAGCTTAGGGATATGATTGAGATTGAGAGGCATGCTAAAAATATTAATAGGGATTATGGTTGGAAATTGAGTATGAGCTAGATTTTGACTCCCTCTTCATGATTCTGCCTCTCTTTTTTCCCTTTTCTCTTTTTTATCCTTTCTCTTTTTTTATTCTTTCTGATTTACTTTTATTTTCTTCTGGTTTCATCATTCATCCCCTAATTTCCTTTTTAATATTCTTTAATTTCATGTGTAGAACATAATAAGTATATTTTTTTAGCAGCCTCTCTTTAAATTATTTTTTTCTCTTTAGTAACCCTCGTGACCCCTACGTTTCACTTACTATTTTATTTCCCCTCTTGACATTTCTCTTTCTTAATTTATTTGTTGAGATATTTCTAAATTTGTTAATATAACTAAAAATAAAAATATAACATTATGGAACCTCCTTTTTTATTTTTATTTATAGATTATTAATAATTTTCTAGTAACAATTCTTAACCTATAATTCTAGATCTATATCATTTAAAATTGTTATATTTCTAATTAAGGGAAATAATGGACGATCTAACAACAAAAAATATCCTATAAAATTTGACAATAGTAATATTAATAAATATTATTAAAAATATATTGAAATAAAATATTTAAATTGAATTATCTCAGGAATTACTCACTAAATATATTTTTTATTTAATGGGAATAAGTCAACCCCTAACGATTAGTACTATATAAAGTGATATTATTAAACAATTATTTTATATAAATCGATAATTTTGAAAAATAATATTTTATATCTAATTATTTCATAACAACTAGTTTTTAACTAATTATAGAATATATTAATATATATTTCCCTACCACCAATTCTTAAATAATTTTTTAACTAATTTACCAATGACTAATCTAACTCTAGGAAATGACTAATTTAACTCTAGGGAATGATGCATCCATGCTATTTATACCTACATATCGATTGATTTCTCGCGTTGTTGTGATGATGAACAACATTAATTGGTTCAAACGTCAACCAAATCCTAACAATGTGATTAATCCGAAAGACCTATCTATCTATATAATTAATTTAAAATTAATGAAATTTGAATAACTTTATTAGATCCCTTTCTTTTTCTAAGAGAAATAAATTCATTTGGAAACCATGTTGTTCTTTTGTAATAATGTAAACATTTTCTTACATGGTCAACCTTTTATTTTTTTAGGAGTCGAGCGTGATTGTGATAATGACTCATAAAGATTGAGGGGATGGACCTCAGTTTACATCCCTTTCTATTTATAGATTCTTCAATCATTTTGAGGTTTCGATATGATCTAGATAATTAATTAAAAATTCTCAAGATTCATACATTAGTACAAGTATCTAAAAGATAATATACATCATAATATTCATTGTAACTTTATTGCCAAGAATTGTGTTTATCTTGAAAATGATATAGAAAAAATAGACTTTTGATAGTGGGATAAAATGTAGTTTTTTTTTTAGACTTATCCCTTCATTATTTTTATATGATTATGAGGTTCGGTGAATTATGGAGGAATATCAAGAAATTTCAAATTCTTTTTTTAACATATAAAGTTAAAATTAAAGAAAATACATTGCATTAGATACTCCTAATGAACATGTGTCTTTCTCCATTTATCACATAATTATTACTAACTATGTAATGTACAAGAGCAAGATAAAAGTCATGAGGGAAAAAAACATTGTAGCATTGCCTTAAGTTCTACTGAGAAACACCTTTTCCCACCTCTTCCTCAAACTCTATTGGGATAAGGATGTCAAATCTTGACTAAACAATTAGGGATTTGGGAAGAAGCCACTTTGTAAAATATTGAGATTAATAAAAATATTGTTCATTTGAATTAAAATCAATTGTTGTCTTGTAAGGAATTAGAGGATCAAATAGAATTGAAATATACTAAGAGGTGGTCAAATAGGGTTTTGTCATGTGGTTATGTAGAATGGATTTTATCTCTCCCACCAACTTCAATTCCTTGCAAGTGACATGATGATGAGAAATATTGATGTAATGAATACATGCTTGTGAATATTTTTGTATTGACCCTCACTCTCTCTCAAGAGTTGAAAGGAAAAATTATTTCCCTTGAAAAATAGAAATAATACAAATAAATTATTAATCCAAATAAAAATATTTTTAATTAAATTAGTATGGAAAAGAAACTGGAAAGTAATTTTTAAAATAATAGTTTCAAAAACATCATTAGTCTCAAATTTAAAAATTAAAAATATTCACAATTGCTAATACAACTAATACAACTATCTGAAAACTTTTTTTTTAGTGTTAGTAAGTATGAAGAGGTTTATGGAGTAAATATAATTTTATTTTATTTTATTTAGCATATCTATGGTTTATTTATATTTTTATTTATTTATCATAACTCTTTTATTTACCATGGTATTTTCCCCATAGTCTTGGTATATATTTAGATGTTGATTTCTAATCATATTTGATATATTACCATACCTTTTTTATCTTTATTTATTTACGATATCTCTTTTATAAATTTGGTATTCGGCCTATGGCATTAATAATTATTTGTCCGATGCTATTTGGCCAATATTCCTCACCTAAATAAAACCTCTTTTTTGAGTTTTTGTAGATATAAAGATGTTAATGGAGTGGATATAAAAAGGGATTTTAGTTATTTACCATACCTCTAGTTTATTTATATTTTTATTTGTTTACGCTACCTCTTTTATTTTGTTTATACATAATAATAATTACATTTATTTATAGATTCACATTAGATTAAAAATGTGAGATGCTAAACATTATTTATTTACATATTTAAGTGTTTATGTTTTTACGTGAGATCTACCTCCATACTGGGCAATAGCGTGCTTCTCGGCATAAGTTAACTACTTTATTATATTGTTATTATTTCAATGTCTCACAGGTAATTAAGAATTCTAAAAGTTTATATATTAAAAATTATTAAGGATTCATACATGAGTACAAATATCATCTTTACCACTAGAAGAATAAATGTTAAGTTTTAAAAATCTAAAAAGATTATTTATGTTAATTTTCTAAATGGCAACAAACTTGTAAGGATTGACATAATATGAGTATCTCAAAGTTAATATACATCATAACATTCACTTGAACTATATTACTACAATTCTATTATATTTTTATTGTTTTCATTTTGGAGGTGTTGTGGATCTTTACATGTAATTAGGAAACCCGAAGTGAGATCATATAAATATCTCAAAGTTACTCTTTTATATTTTTATTATTTTGAGGTGTGTCGCCAGGTAATTAAGAATTCTCAAAAGTTTATATATTAAGAATTATTAGGGATTTATACATGAGTACAAGTATCATCTTTACCACAGAAAATTAAATGTTACGTTTTAAAAATCTAAAAATATTATTTATGTTAATTTTCTAAATGGCAACAAAATTGTATGATTTGACATCATACAAGTATCTCAAAGTTAATATACATCATAACATTTACTGGAACTATATTACTACAATTCTATTATATTGTTATTATTTTAATTTTCTAGGTGTCACCATGATATTGATAAGTAATTAGGAAGCCTGGAGGAAGTGATATCATATAAGTATCTCAAAGTTAATGTACTAAGAAAAGTTTAAGTTTTATGTGGAATGATTTTCTTTCCTTCAAAAACAATTGAGAAGAAATAGACTTTTGACTGACAAGTAATTAGGGAACCTTGAGGAAGTGACATCATATAAGTATTTCAAAGTAATGTACATCATAACATTCACTGGAACTATATTACTAAGAAAAGTGTAAGTTTTTTGTGGAGTGATTTTCTTGCCTTCAAAAACAATTGAGAAGAGAATATACTTTTGAGAGTGAGGTAAAAGGTAACTCTTCTTTCAGACTCTTTTTATATGATTATGGGTTTTTGGGATTCAACATCTCTAGATAATTATGTAGAAATATCAAACAAATTTGAAAGCTTTTCTTAGCCTATAACTTTAAAATTAAAAGAAATACATTGAATTGGATACTCTAAATGAAAAAGAGTCATTCCCCATTGAGCACATAACCACTACTAACTATTTAATGTACAAAAAGAAGTTAAAAATGATGAAAGAGAAAAAACATCTTAGCATTGTTTTAGAGATTGAATGTGTTAGATGTTTATTATAAATATGTGTTTATTAGCTAGTTAATTTAGAAAATTATTCTACTATATTATTATGATGGTGAGTTGTTGCCAAATAAGTAATTATCACTTTTACCATTTGAAAAATAAATATTAAAGAATATATTTATATTAAATTATTATTATGTTGATGTTGAGTAATTAATAATTTTTGGAGTAATTATTTTTTCTTATTTCTTTATCTTGTTTTGGTTTCATCATTCATCCCCTAATTTCCTTTTTAATATTCTTTAATTTCATGTGTTTAACATGATAAGTACATTTTAGTGGTCTTTCTTTAAATTATTCTTTTGATGATTAGCAACCCTTTTTTTAAGTTATGTTTTTTTGAGATCCCTATGTTTTAGTTCTTATTTTATTTCCCCTCTTGTCTTCCTCTTTCTAAATTTATTTGTTGTGATATTACTAAATTTGTTAATATAACTAAAAATATAACATGGTGGAACCTGCTTTGTTTTTGTTTTGTAGGTTATTAATATTTTCCTAGTAACAATTCTTAACCTATAATTCTAGTTCTATATAATTTAACATTGTTATATTTTTAATTAAGGGAAATAAGCCATCCTCTAACAAATAGTGACCCTACAAAATTGATATATAACAATATTAATAAATAATTATTAAAATATAATTGAAAATAAAATACTTTTAATTGAATTATTCCGAGGAATTAGTTTCCAACTAAATATATATTTTTTATTTAATCGGAATAATTCAAACAATAGTACTATATAAAGTGATATTATTAAATAATTATACTATTCGTAATTACAACAATTTTGAGGAATTGAGGTAGGCAGGTGTTCTGAGAGGAAAACATAGGGTTCGACACAGGAAGTGACAGAAGTAAGCGGATAACGATGGAAGGGCAAGGAGGAGGGAGCTCCACTCCCTCCTACAGTAATGTCATTTCAAACAGAGGCAGAGCAGCGAACAGAAACAAGCCTCAAAACCCCTTGGAGAACAAGACAAAAAATTCTGACAACCAGAAGGCGGAGGGCAGTAAACCCCATAAAAAAGAAGGGACCCACGAGAAAATCCGACAGGAGGAGAAAGCAGAAGACAGAGGTTAGGGATATGAGAATAAATCCAAGATGGGGACCTGTAAACCAAAGTCTAATATTAAACTGAGGGTAATCCAAAATGATCCAGCTTTGCAGGAGCACAGACATCACGTGACAAACTATGAGATAATCTGCAAGTCTATGCGAATCTGGGCGATGGAGAAATATTTTTACACTTAGATAAAGTACACCTGGAAACCAAAAGGAGAGTTAAATATACACCTTGGATCCAAAATATTTTTTATGGTGGTTTCGACAAACTTGGAAGAGAGGGACAAATTTTTTTAAGGAGGACCATACTTCTATGTGGCTACTAGTCTCTATATGTGACCATGGGTGATGAGCTTTGTTTTGGAGTGAGAAGCATTCACATCAGTCTCGGTATGGATCATACTATACTCCTTACCTTTAGATTATTGGATTCCAGAATCTTTAAAAGGTATAGGTAATAAATTAGGTCATTTTTAAAAGATTTTAGAGGCAACTCTCTGAGGAAGGTATACCTCCTTTGCCCACATATGTGTTGAGATGGACTTATCAGGAGCACTCCCAGATGAAGTTATCCTAGAAGTATTTGATGATGAATGGGTTCAGGCAGTGGACTATGAACACATACCATTCAGATGTCGCAAATGTCATGAACATGGACACCTACTCGGAGACTACCCTCTTAATAAAGAGAGGAACATCAGAAAACTAACAAAAGGAAAGACCCCACCGGTTTTATCAAAGTAGGAGAAAAAGGGAAAGGGGGTGGAAAAAAGACCCAAAAGAACCCTAGTGAAAGCAAATAAAGAAGTCATAACAGTATTGAAATCTTAGAAGAAGTAGAAGGAGGGGAGGGAACTTAAATGAAACCAAAGGACCAAGAAGAAAGGGGGAAAGGAAAAGAGATTACCATGGAGATCACTTAGGAAAAGAATGAACACAAAACAGACCCATTGAGTACCATGGAAATAGAAAGAGACCATGATATGACTCAAAGTGAAAGTGGCATAGAGGAAGAAGACTTACAGGAGATCCTTGAGAGGGTGAACCTTGAACTAGAAAAGTTTCTAGAACAAGGAGGGAACAAGGGAATTAATTCTCTACCACAGAAGGAAGTTGATAGGGTGCAATAGCTATTCCTTAACAGGTCACATCAAAAATCTCTAGGAGCCAAAAGAGGACACGACAATCAAGAAAACAAGGGGGTTACCTCATTGGGATTAATAATAGGAAAATGTCAAAAAACCAAAGCAAGAAAAGAGGAAGAAAGAGACAAAAGGAATTGCTACTAGAATGTGGAACACTCATGATTGACTCAAGCAGGATGAAAGATCTCTCCAATTACTCCTTCACAAACCCCCCTCAATGAAGCTCACAACCTGGAACATTAGAGGACTAGGGAGTAGAAGAAAACAAAGAAATCTAAGTAATAGAATCAAAGAGGAAAATGAAAACATAGCGTTTGTCCAGGAAACAAAATGATTAGTAGAAAAGATCGGAGAGAAGCATAGCAGATGGTTAAATAGATATGATTATATTGAGGTCAAGGTAACTAACTCAGCTGGAGGAATTTTCACTCTATGGAATCCTCATAATTTTGGTATTCTTGATGCAGAGGCATCAAGGAACCACCTTTCTTTCATTATCCAACCAGTGGGTGACAGGGAGTGTTATATGATTACCAATTTCTATGGACCTCAACCACTAGAAGATAAAATCCATCTCCTCACCTCTCTGGAGGAAATGAAAAAAAGACACCCAGCATTACCTTGGATTCTAAGAGGGAGATTTTAACATGATCAAATCTTTCACGGAAAAAAAGGGGGACCTGGAACACTTGGTCGAGATTTAGTTTCCTTCCAAAACTTTCTCACCAATATGAAACTGGTGGATAGGGAAACTTGCAATGGAATTTTCGCTTGAAACAACAAAATAGCGAGTTCTACCCAAGTAGCCTCAAAACTAGACATATTCATAACCTTAGAAGAACTTCTTCTCACTGGTAGCAACGTGACAATGTTCATATTACCTTTCGAAGGTTCAAGCCACTGGCCCATCCAAATGGAAACTTCTTTAATAGGCAAACCAGGAAACAAACCCTTCAGGTTTGAGAATGTCCAGCTCACTCACTCTAATTTCCTCACAAACATTGAGATGTGGTGGAAAGAAGAGCTACACTTTCAAGCCATGAAGATGTTCCTTCTACATCTCAAGCTCAAATACGTCAAAGGTAGACTCAAAGAATGGAATAAAAATGAATTTGGAAATATCTTCAAAGCTAAAGGAGAAGTGGGAAAGAAATTACAGGAAATTAACCAATTTCGCATTATCAAAGGCTTCACGGAGGAAAGAAAATATCTTGCAAACTCACTTTAGCATGAATGGGACAACAAATGTCTACAAGAGGAAATCTTCTCAAGATAGAAATCTAGAGTCCAATGGAATAAGGAAGGGGAGAGAAACACCAAATTCTTTCACAAATCCACCATAGCTCACAGAAATAACAATAGGATTTTGAAACTCCCAGATCCTCAAGGAATAGATAAAAATACACATGAGGAAATGGAAGGTGTCCTAGTCCAGCATTTTCAGAGAATTGTTGAAGAAATTATAACAGACAGATCCCAATTCATGAGAAGATTTACTCAGTATATTCCTAAACTGGTCTCCAAGGAAGACAATTATTATATCAAAAAACCAGTAACAGAGGAAGATTTCAAGGAAGTTATCAAAGAAATGCATAATGGGAAAGCTCCAGGCCCTAATGGCTTCAATGTGGACTTCTTCAAAACATGCTGTAAAATTGTAAAACAAGATATTCTGGAGGTAGTGGAGGACTCAAGAAGCTCTAAATCAGTATTGAGGGCACTTAATGAATCCTTCATTGCCTTAGTCCCCAAACAAGAAAGAGCCACCTCTCCAGATAGGTTCAGACCCATAGCATTATGTAATGTGGTGTAAAAAATCATTTCCAAATTTATTGCCAACAGGCTCAAGCCCCTCGTCCCAAATCTGGTGTTAGAGGAGCAAATGGTTTGTGTGGAAGGGAGACAAATTCTCAATAACATAATTCAAGATCATGAAGTGGTTCATTCCCTCAAAACCAACAAGCAAGTAGGGATGATAATTCACCTGGACATAGTGAAAGCTTATGATAAACTAAGTTGGGCTTACATAAGGGAGGTCCTAAAAGCATATGGCTTTGACCATAATTGGAAAAGGTGGGTCATGGCTTTTGTCACCACTGCTAGTTGTTCAATTCTTCTCAATGGATCTCCTTCCAGAACCTTCAAGCCCACAAGAGGTCTTAGACAAGGTGATCCTCTTTCCCCTTTCCTCTTTGTTCTCATGATGGAAAGGTTAGTTAGAGTGATCAAATCTGCCAAGGAGGAAGGAAGAATACAAGGACTGAGACTCAGTCGAGATGGAGACACTGTGACACATCAACAATTTGTGGACGATACTATGATGCAAGGCATATCTATAGTCAAGGAAGCCAAAGCATTCAAGCAAATTTTCTATGAGTTTGCAATGGCAGCTGGCACTGAGGTAAGCCTCTCAAAATCAAAGATCTTCTTTTTTCAATACTGATATTTCTATTCAGATAAACCTCTCCAGAATTTCAGGCTTTCAAAGAGATTCATTGCCCTCGAAGTATCTAGTAGTTCCCCTCACTGACAAACCACTAAAAAAGGACATCTGCGAGTCAATATAAACAAATTGAAAGACAAGATTAGTAAGTGGACAAACAGAGCCCTAAACCTAGCAAGGAGGTTGGTCCTCACTAAGGCGATCCTCCAAACCATCCAATCTACAGGCTATCAGTCCTTCTGGCACCAACAAGAGTCCTTCAACAAGTTAGAAAGATGCAAAGAGACTTTCTCTGGGGGAAGGGGAAGAGAAAAAGAAATGGGCTTTGGCGGCTTGGGATATGATATGCCAACCCAAATCCCATGGTGGCTTGGGTCTACATGACCCAGGCACTCTAAACAAAGTTCTAGGAGCAAAAGTGTGCTGGAGATGGCTAAAGGAAATACGCACCCCCTCGGCATAGCTATGGAAGCAAAAGTGTGCAATGAACTGGTAGGAAACGACCCTCATAAGAATGACAGGACAAGTAAAAGGTTCTGAAATTTGGAACAGGGTCTGGGATAATAGAGACTTAGTACAAAAACACAGTTTCTGGGAGATTAGAAGTGGAAATCTAGCCTGGTTCTGGGAGGACAATTGGCAGTAGGAAGGTAATCTCAGCCTTGAGGAACTAGAAAGCATCCAAGCAAATACCATTAGAAAAAGATTAAAGAGGGTTAGGGACTATTGGGATAAGTGAAGGAACAATGGCAAATGGATAATATGGAAACTTCCAGATTACAATGAGCTGACCACTCTGAAAACTCAAGCTCAATCCCTGCAAGATATTCTGGTAAAAAAGAAAATCTTGAGCTCAACCTCAGATGACCAATTAAGATGAGAAAGAAATAATGTAGGTCTCTTCAACCTCAAAGAAGCCAAAATAATATCTACAGGTCTTAACTTTCCAAACACTGACAAGACTTGGAAAGACCTTTGGAATAACCCACATTAGATGAAGATAAAACTGTTCAGGTGGCTGGTTCAACAAGACAAGATTCTCACATGGGAGAATCTCAGAAGGAGAGGTTTTTCTGGCCCCTCAAGATGTCTCCTTTGTGGTCAGAAGGAAGAAACCACAAATCATCTTCTCAATATCTACTCCTTCACTTCAACACTATGCAACTAGGTTGGAGACATCTTCAAGCAGACAGACAAGAATGAAAACAATATCATTGTTATGCTGAAAAATTGGAGAAGAAATTTCTCAGACAATGAGATAACAAACATAGCCTGGGCTTGGACTCCATGGTTCTTGATCTGGAATGTATCGAAAGAGTGCAACAACAAGATTTTTAAAGATAAAAAGGGTTCAGTGAGTAGCATCATAATGCTAATCCTTAGACAACTCAAGGAGACAGTCAACACTCTTGGGGGATTCTCTACGGGAAAGCACATTGGACACAAAGACACGAGAATCCTAGAAAGTTTGGAGCTTCAGACACATATCCCTTGTAGTCCTCGTCAAACTACAAAGCATACTTAAGAAGGAAAGGATTTCTAGCAACCCCCTCCACAGGGTTTTTTAAAATTCAACATAGATGGAGCCTCTAAAGGCAATCTTGGAGATGCAGGTTATGGAGGAATCATGAGAGATGAGAAGGGAAACATACAAGTAATCTTTCATAGTCATCTGGGAAAAGCCACCAACAATATGGCTGAATTCATGGCTATGGAACAATGCTCAGAAATACTGATAGAGCACATCATGCATAATGTTATCATCAAGGCTGACTCAAATTAGTCATCAATTCGGTCAAGTAGATGGGCTCAGGATCAGCATCAAAGAGAATCTCAATCCACTGGAGACTTCTACAGGCCTATTACAGAATTCATTCACACCTAAGAATTCTAAGAACTCTCAGGTTTGTGCATGTTCGCAGGGAAGCTAACAAAGTAGTGGACTAGCTTGCCAATGAAGGGGTCAAATGCACACGAACCAACATGTGTTGCAGGTGGAAGGAGGTAACAAACAGAAAAATATGAGAAGGATGCTCATCTTAGGACCACATAGATAGGGAGCAATATCAAAACAAATAGGGAAAGGGAATATCACCTTTCGTCAGTGAAGAATAAGAGTACATTAGAAAGTTTCACAGAGTATGGGAACTTAAGGATCTCAAAGGAAATCAACTTTGTTGCATTAGCACAAATGCTATTGGAAGCCTGGCCAGAGGAAGTCCTCGTGCCATTGGTCATTTGCTCATGAGGAAAAATATCAGAGGTGATAGGCTATTGAGATGGATGGTGAACTTGCACAATTTGGCCATCAGTTGTTCCATCAAAAGGGAGAAAATCGACGATTATAAGCATTCAAGCGAGTTTGGGGGTCCGAGGAACAAGAAAGAGGAGTCAAAATAGCTTTTCCTAAACCACCCCTATCGGGTGCCCTCAAATCCTAAATTGGTTTTCATGAAATGCAAGCGATTCCACTCAGTTGTCTATGCATGGCTGGGGGTGGAGAGGGAATACTGCTCTCATCGCGCTGGTATTCTTCGAGCCTCTCTGCTGTGCGATATTTATTTTGGCCCTCAGATCACGAGGGAGAATATCGACGACTATAGACTGTCGAGTAGGTTAGTGGGTACGAGTGGTAGTCAGCGAAGTTCAAATAAATAATTGGTTAAGCATCGTTATCGGGTGACCTCAAATCCTTATGTGGTTTTCTTGTTTTGCATGCGATGCCACTCAAACGTCTACACATCGTGATGAGAGGAGAGAGAATACCGCCCTCACCGTGTAGGTATTCCTTGGGCTACTGCTCTATGCGATATGGATACTGTCCATTTGATCAGGAGGAGGAGGCAAATCAATGGCTACTGAGAGTCGAGCAGATTTGTGGGTACATGTGATAGTTGGCGGATCCAAAACCTTTTGTACTTTGGTTTTATTTCTCCCTTTCCTTCTTTGGTTTTTTCGCTGGTTTGAAGGACTTATTTATTTCTTCCCTTTGTTGAAGAATAAGTCATCTTAACACCCGTTGTAACTTATTTTTGTTTCCAATTCAATAGAAGGTTCGACTCTTGCTTTAGTAAAATATATATATATATATTATTCAATAATTATTTTATATAAATCTCTAATTCTAGGTAATGATGCATCCATGCTATTTACAATTGATTAATTCTCACGTTATCATGATGATGAACACTTATTTGTTTCGAAACTTTAACCAAATCTAAATTGTAATTAATATGAAAATTTAATATATATATATTATATATATATATATATATATGTATATATGTATAATTATATATATATGTGTTATATATATATATATATATATATATATAGTTATTATATATATATAAAAGTATATAAGTTATAATTTATAATTTAAATTTAGTAAAATACATAAATTTATTAGATCTCTTTCTTCCTAGACAAGAAATAAATTCCATTAAAAGATTGTCGAAACTATGCTTTTGGAATAATGTAAAACTTTTCTTACTTGTTCAACCTTTTATTATTTTAAGAGTCAACCGTGATTGTCATAATGACTGATCAAGATTGAGGAGACAGGCTGCACTTTGCATTCGTCACCCATTCTCCGCTCCTATATAACCCTTTCTATTTATAGATTCTTCAATCATTTTGAGGTGTCCTTATGATTCAGATAAATAATAAAAGATTTTGAGGTGTCGTTATGATTTATACATTAGTAGAAGTATCACTTATACAATTAGAAGAATAAATGTTAATATTAAAATATTGATAATGATAATTTAAGTTAATCTTCTAAATGACAAAAAAACCATGGAGAAAGTGACATCATATAAGTATCTAAAAGGTAATATACATCATAATATTCTCTTTAACTTTATTACCAAGAAATTGGGTGGAATGATTACCATTACGTGGAAAAGGATAGAGAAAAAAATAGACCTTGGCAGTGGGATAAAATGTAACTTTTCTTTGAGACTTATCTCTATATGATTATGGTGCTTGGGGAATTATAGAGAAATATTAAGCAAATTATAATGCTTTTCTTAACATATAAAGTTAAAATTAAAGCAAATACATTACTTTAGATACTTCTATTGACATAAGTATTATTAACTATCTAATGTACAAGAGTAAGATAAAAACCATGAAAAAAAAACTTCTTCTCCATTGACGACATAACTATTACTAACTATCTAATGTAAAAGAGAAAGATAAAAACCATGAAAGGAAAAAAATAAAAATAAAACATCTTAACGTTACCTTAATCGCTACTGAGAAACACCTCTTTCCACCTCTTCCTAAAATTCCATTGGCATAAAGATGTCAAATCTTGACTAAACCATTAGGGATTCAAGGAAGAAGTCACTTTGTACAATATTGAGATTAATAAAAATATTGTTCATTTAAATTAAAGATCAATTGGTGTCTTGTAAAGAATTAGTGGATCAAATAGAATTAAAATATTACTAAGAGGTGGTCAAATAGGGTTTTTTCATGTGGTTAGGTAAAATGGATTTTATATCTCCCACCAACTTCAATTCCCTACAAGTGATATGATGATGAGAAATATTGATTTAATGAAGACATGCTTATGAATATTTTTGTATTAACCCTCTTGCTTCCGAGAATTGAAAAAGAAAATGATTTCCCTTGAAAAATAAAAATAATACAAAGAAATTATTAAATCCAAATAAAAATAAATAAAAATAATTTAGTTAAATTAATATAGGAAAGCAACTGGACAATTAAATTTTTAATTCCAATAAATTTTTAAAATAATATGTTAAAAAATTTATTGATCCAAGTGAAAAAAGAATATTTCAATTCAACTTAGAATAAACGATTAAAATTAAAAATAAAACAAATGTTCGGCTTCAAATTTAATAAATAAAAAATAATCTTACTAAAAATTAACCACCACTACTTTATTAATAATGATTTAAATTATAATTAAATTTAATAAAATATTAAATTAATATATAAAATAAAATAATAATAATTCGGTGTTTTAAAATTAAATTTAATAATTATTGGACGGTTTTACTGGATCTTCTCGGCCAAGAAAGAAATTACGTTAATTAATTGACCAAAACCATGCGGTTTCTCTTTTGGAATAATCATCCCTATCCTCGGCGTATTCCGTTTCTATTTTACCATTTCCACTATTGAACAAAGGGTTTTCTCTAGATTTGGGTATTTGGGGTATGTATTGGGATCGCAGTGCAATCATTTCTTTAGGATTGGTTATTAATAAATAAATTAACATTAATAGTTAATAATAATTAAAACATAATAAGATCTATAATAGGTTAAATATAGTTACAATATAATAGAGGAATTTAAATAAATTAATTTAAAAAGAGTGTATAAATTTAATAAATCAAAATTGACTTTATTAAATATTGATAATTATTATTTTTAATGCGAGTAGTTTTAAGTATTAGTTTTTGGTGGATTTCTAGTCAAAAATTGATAAAAACAAATCGTGGCAAAATCCTAAACTGTGTTGTTGAAACTGGTTTTTCCATTATATGGATTCAACACTTCAAACGTGAAAACTTTCCAAAAAGTGCCAATTAAAAGCTATTAGATTATTTATTTATAGATAAAA
>APFE031541714.1:16893-46685 GCA_000404065.3 Pinus taeda | reverse complement strand
CATCATCTATCTCATAGTTTTCAAAATGATCCTGCATTCTCTTAGCATGCTGAATAGCAGAGTAAGGGCTAGTGGAGTCAAAATATGAGATTTTGGCTTGGTAATCCTGAGGTAGAGCCATAGGATTCGCAGGTAATTGCAGAGGTGCATACCTCATAGCCATATTCACAAGGTTTTGGGGATTGACAAGGACAACTGGGATAAAAGGAACAACGGGTACCACAGGGGTAATAGGTATGGAAGGATTTAGAGTGTTGGTTAAGGGGGTATGTGTGGGGGAAGAAGATGTGGGTGGAGGGCTTTGAGATGTGGATGGGGAACTAGAGGAATTAGGGGTGGAACAGAAAAGTACTTTGATTGGAGTGGAGATGGGGTTGGGGTGAACTGTCTCTGGACTAAGGTCAGCAAGATTATCTGGCCCTTGCTGCTTCTTAATGAGTTTGGAGATTGTATTAGGATTTTCAAAGATAGTTGGAGGATTTGGGTCAGGATTAGCCCTAGTGTACCGAAGGTTCTTCTTGGGAGCCAGCTTCTGAGCTGGTCCTTCCCAGTTTTTTGAAAAATTTTTCTCTAGCAAGGACTGGACAGGAGATTGAAAGGGCTGTATGTGTCTCTAGATGAGTATAAAGGATACCTGAATCAACTCTTCCTTGAGGCTGTAAGTGTTGCTACAGAGACAGCTTTGAAGTCTTCTTGACTGATGTTCAGATTTCAAGTGTAGTTATTGGCAGACATACAGTATTTACTAAATCCTGAACTCCCCAGTGGAGTCGCCATTTATGTTAACACCCAGGTTGTTCCCTATGACTCCCAAGGGAATACGGCCGGGGTAACCACTAACCAATCTTTGGACTACAACTTCTAGCCCAGCTGTAATCAGAGAGGGCTCTCTCTGTAAGGTTTGTCACTGTTTTAATGGAGTTTTTTAGGCTAGTTATGAAGTGCAGGTTTGTTTGTTTTTTGTGTTTGGTTGGGGGGATGCTTTCTGATAGTTTTGAAATGTTCTCTGCAGAGTAGTCAATCCATTGGCTAATATTGCACCTTTAATTGATTTCTCAAAGCTAGGCCTGAATGGTTCTAGGTGACTAGCTTCTACTGTTGCTGTCAGGCAAAAATAAGTGGCAAAACTACTGGAGCATAGAATTTAAGAGGAAACACATGCACCCAAAAGAAGCACACTTGACATCCACAACTAAATCTGAATTATCAATACTAGCAGGCCTCTTTTGGCAAAGTAGAAATAGTAGACAAATGCTCATATGACTTTGGATGGTGCACAGTGGTGTCCTTGAGGTGATGTAAGAGGACGTGCGTAGAGAAGTGATTGGTAGTGGTTGGTCATCGACCAATCCTTGAGCTATAAAGTAATGTAACAATAAAAGATGATGAGGGGTCTCAATGTCCTCCAAGAAGTTGCCATTATATCAGTCATAACAGAATGTCCATGCCTGAGAAATGTTTAATAGTGCCTGGTCCATGGTCCTCAAGAATACATGCAATGACTTTTGTGCCTAAGGTTTTTGTGCCCTCTTTGCCATAGTAGCAAATTTCAAATATGGAACATTGCTGCAAGCAAAGCATGACATATTTGGCTTGTAAATATGTCAATCACGAAAGGTGAATACCTGCTATGAGCAGGAGGCTAACAGTTGGTGTGAATTTGGTACCATCATGGGTGAATATATCTGGCCAGTCCAACTATCCCTTTCAAGGCAATCTGTGGCCTGTGAATCCTAGATGGAGTCCTAGCTACAGAGGTTTTCGAGATGCCATTATTTTGATTTTTGAAGAGAAGGGCTGTAGTCGAACAGATGGACAAAGGGTGGCAGATTCAACTTATGCTACACTAAGTTCAGCAAAAGAGTGCTTCTCTTTTACACCAGAAAGTTCAATGAAGAAGGTTAGAAACCAAAGAGGCAGTATGAGGCCCATAGAATATCTGCAAGACGGAAAAAGGACATCCAAATTTACTACCCTGAAAGAGACCATCCAGAATCTGTTGAAATTTGTCTCTCTGACATGGAATTCCTGGCTCCCTTACAATTTTTGTCTTCAGCAATTATGAACTTCTACATACAGTACCTCCAAAGATCTGAATTTCTACGCACTGAGCACAAGAATGACTATCACTTCTTTAACACGGAAGCTTTAGATTCTAAGTGTAAGCAAGAAGATGGGAATTCCTTTGCAAAGCTTTGGAGATGGTTTAAAGGAGTAAACATATTTGAGAAAGCGTATATCTTTTTGCCAATTCATGCTTGTTAGCATTGGAGTTTGGCAATTATCAGTATTCCTGCCAGAGAATATGAAGCTGGTCCCATTATTCTTCTTCATTTGGACTCATTGGGTTTGCATACTAGTCAGACCATCTTTGAAAATATTTGGAGGTACTTGAAAGCTGAATGGGAACATTTAAATCAGGCCGATGTCCCTGTACAAGTTCCAATTGCAGAGAAAATATGGAAAGATTTGCCACGCAATATTCAAGAGAAGAAAATTCAGGTACCTCGGTAGGAAAATGATTACGATTGTGGTTTGTTTGTTCTTTTCTTCATGGAACGTTTCATTGAAGAAGCCCCGCCAAGTCTAAGAAAGACAAATTTGGATAGGTTTGGTAGAAAGTGGTTCCAACCTGCTGAAGCTTCACGTTTAAGAGATTCAATAGAATCTTGCTTGAGAAGTATTTCAAAGAAGCAGAAAAAAGCATTCAGGATACTATGGATAATGGCTCACTTCCAGTAGTTCGAGGACTTGGAGTGAAAGTAAAGTTTATTAAGGATATGGTACAGGATGTTCCTATCAATTCCTTTAAAATCCGTTTTGAAGAAACACCTTCATCATCAAAGTCAAAACAGGGACTCCTTATAGCAAATTGGGAAAGCTACAAGAAGAATGGCGGGCAACAAAAAGGGCCAACAAAATGAAGCTTGTCTCATATATTCGAGAAAAAACAGGATATATAATCAGTCCAGATGCCATGTTTGACGTACAGGTTAAACGTATCCATGAGTACAAGCGTCAACTCTTAAATATTTTTCAGAGCCATTTTCATCTACGTCTAAGCACAAAGAAGAAAGTGAAACAACAGTCACCTCAAATGTTGGAAAAAGTGCTGCAACAGAGGAGGCTTGTGAAAAATGGCGGCTCAGAGAAATCAAGCTTATGCAAATGGATACTTTCCTAAGGCAGAGGATTTTTATTCACAAGGGGCAAGTGTTGTATCTCCTAATGAAACATCAGAGAGTTGTATCTGGGCATCAATGCTGTGCTATAGCAATCGTGCAGCCACTCGCATGGATGTTGGCAGAATGAGAGAAGCATTTGCAGATTGTAAACGGGCGATGGCCATTGATCCAAACTTTCTAAGAGTTCAAATTAGAGCTGCCAGTTGTCATCTTTCTCTTGGAGAGACTGAAGAAGCAGTTGCACTGTTCAAAGGGTGCTTACGTTCAATAAAAGATATCACAGACCTGAAAATAGCAGGGGAAGCTTCTGAGGGTGTGAGAAAGGCACAGGAAGTGTCAGAATATAGAGATCAGGCAGCAGAGCTTCTAGGTGCAATAAATCCTGGAGATGCAACAAATGCATTGCGTATAGTGAATGAAACTTTGTTAATCAGCCCAAATTCTGAGCGGTTACTTGAATTGAAAGCTTTAGCACTTCTTTGGGAGTTGTATATCGACACAAGAAGATGAAGGAAATGACTCCAGAGGAAAGTGAGAGAGCTCTCGTCAATGCTCATGTTGATAACAAGAAAGTTGTGCTTGGTGCGCTTACATATGGGAAATGCAGCCAGTTTTAGTTGGATATTATGTTTTCTAAAACCGTTCAAGCTTTCACACAGCTGCACCACAGGAAGCGTCTTCTTCATTGGTTATACCACAGTTGGAGAAGAAACAGAGGGTGGAATGGGAGGATATGATGACTCAGACTCTGATTCTGATGATGATCGACAAGCTCAGGCTCTGATGCATCGTGTTAAGGAAAATGGCCAAAGAGAAGCGAGGTTTGCCAAGCCTGAGTTAATGAAAGATGGTGCGAAACAAGTGAAGCTTGAACCTGTGATAATTGATAAAGCAGCTGATACACTCTGCGGAGGCAACAGTTTGGTCGCTTTTCCATTGAGATATTATGTTTGGCACATTCTGCTTTGGCTTCAGATTGGGAAAAATGGTTAGCGCACAGTAAGTTGAAAATTGAAGGGACAACCACCGCCACAATCCAAAAGGCGAAGATTATTTATGGAACCGCCTAAACAATACCGACAAAGGATTCCTGGGCAGTTATTACAGAGTTATGGCCAAATAGCCAGCGCATCACAAGAAATGACCCATACTTAACCTCCATTTTAATACTGCTGCCTCCAGCGCCGCTTAGATAGATATTTTCTTGCATTTATTTCAGTACAGATTAGGGTAGAAGCTGTGACTCCATCAGATCGATCTGAGATCTGCTTGTAATAGATATTTTGCCTATTTAAACAACGTTGTTCGTTGTTCAAAGGGTGAGAGATGTTTTGATCGTTAATCTCATTTTGAGAC
The DNA here is from genome assembly GCA_000404065.3 of Pinus taeda. Lineage (NCBI taxonomy): Eukaryota > Viridiplantae > Streptophyta > Pinopsida > Pinales > Pinaceae > Pinus > Pinus taeda. Next base: position 42,144 of record APFE031541714.1, on the reverse strand, counting down.
TTGCTGTGTACACTCCAAGAAATTTAATAAACAGAGCTTGCTGGAACATTTGTGTTTGGACTGTCTAAACGTGGATTCGTTGGCTGAAGATTGAGATTATAGAATTCTCGTGTTTCTTCATGGACTAATAAGTTTTCCTCATCTCTTTCTACAGTTGCTATGTTTGCTATATCATATCTGTGTCATGATCTAAACTTGTAGGAAAAAAGAATAGTTCAGATATCACTTAGCCGTGCTCTGCCCTCAATTCCTGCTTTTTCTCTATGTTTTCCTTCTAAATTAGCCTATAAATATGAATTCCTCTTAGGCTCATATTTGCACTAGTTTCCTCCGTATATGAATATTGTTGTAGGAATTTCTTAATTGCTCCTATAGAATATTCAGTCACGTTCCCTCTGTTAGCATGAATGAAAATTACGTAGCTATCTTTCATTCCCTGACATCCGTTTCATTCTCATTCAAACCTGATATTATTCCTTGTGTAGCTGTCCTGCTCTGTAGTCCCTTCTTTGCCAAAGAAAACACATCTTCAGTCCACATCCTTGACTCCATGCCCAATGTTCTAAACCTCTTGCGCTTCGCATGCCAGCATGCCTACACTGCTTGAATAGATCATTCATCCCGCCAAACTCAAACAAAAAACCATGTGCATAATAACTAGCCTGAAATCATTTCCTAAATAAAGCTAAATCCCGAAGAGAGAGCCCTCTCTGACTGCTGGTAGGCTAGGACCGGCAGTCCAAAGCTTGGTCTGTGGTTACCTCGGCCATATCCCTTAAGGAGCCAAGGGACAACCTGAGTGTTAACAGTGTGATTGAATAGAGTTACAAATTGATGAACTTGGCTACTGCTTATTTCTGAATTGTTGTTCCATTTCAATTGTTGTTCCATTTCTGAATTGCTATTCCATCTCTGAATTGCTGTTCCATTTCAAGATTGCTAATTTGCTATTTTCTTTACTTGCCATTTCATTTCTTATTTATTAAGGATGATCTAAGGCTGTAGTGAGCATCGACATCTGCTACCTGGCTCCCAGACCCCTGATCTATTCTCATCAGTTTCTAAAGGGATGGGTTATTGCTACCGAACCCTTGAATGATGCATTGTTCTATTTCATTGCTATTTTCTTTACTTGCCGTTTTAGTGCTTGTTTGTTAAGGACGATATCAAGTTGTAGTGAGCATCGGCATCTGCTACCTGGCTACCAGACCCCTGATCTATTCTCATCAGTTACGAAAGGGATGGGTTATTGCCACTGAACCCTTGACTGATGCATTACTTTGTGCGATTTAGCCTTTTGAAGTAGTTAAGTTGTAGACATGCATTAATTTACTCTTGTAGTTTTAAACAGCTGTACTACGAGCATTACTTTGACAAATGCTAAGCCTCAGACTGAGACACTCTTTGAAATAGCAAGATGTTCCCGGATTGACATATTAATGTGATGTAACTAGACGTGAAAGAGACCCTTTTTATAGCTCTACATTTTGGCGCCGTTGCCGGGGAAAGAGTGTAGCCATTTGTTCTTTTTTCAGAGTAGTGTACGAACCTGCTAGGGAAGAATTAGGTTTTGAAAATGGAAGGTAAGAACCTACATACGGAGCATGTAAAAGCCCTTCTCCTTTGCCTGCTTTCCTGCAGATTTGCTGCTATCTGCTTAAGAAGGATTTAGTAGTTAAATTGAGTGCATGACTAAGCAGAAAAAGCCGGAGAAAAATTCCAAACCTTTGCCAAAGCCAGAAAAAGCTAAGGGGCTGGTGACCCTTGGTCGATCAACCTTCATAGATGAAATCTATAAGAAAGCCGAATCTCAACCTTCAGTAGGACCCAGGAAAGTTATTTCCAAACAGCCTACTAGCTCCCTTCAGGCCACAGGTTCACCATCTGTAGCCTTTGCTGAGGTGCATATTCAAACTGACGAACATGACTTTCAAGATATTGAAAATTATATTCCAGAACTATTACAGGAGGGGAATTTCAGTAATATTTGTGAAGGTGAAGGGGAAACAGGGGAGACTGAGGAACTGAGATAACTCAGCCATTGAATAGCCCAAACAAAGGGAGTGCAGCAAAAATTATTATTGAAGGGACCCAATCCCCTCAGACAAAAATCCCAGATAGAGGAAGTGCTATTAAAACTGTTCCTGTCAAAGCCATTCCCTCTCAACCTAGGAATACCCTCTTAGATATTCTGGAAGGTTATTGGCATATATTTGACCCAATGGCTCAAAACCTACCAAACACCCAAACCTCTACATTACAATACCCCATAGTGGATTTCGCAGCAAATGCCCCCATGAAAGTAATCCCCCTTCAACATATCCCTACATTTCACGAGCTTACATCAGAGGACCCGGATGCATTTTTATTTGAATTTGATGTACTGTGCAGGGGATATGATTACACCACTGACCCCTAGAAACTAAAACTGTTCCCCTCTACCCTGAAAGGGGCTGATTTAAGATGGTTTATGGGATTAGGTGGTGGGGTTATAAATAACTGAGAGCAAATGAAAGAATCCTTTTTAAAAAAATATCAAGACTATTGCAGGTCTAGAGAACTAAAAGATGAAACATTCCAGATGATAGCTAGACCAAACGAAACATTAGAAGAGTATGTGGAACATTTCCAGTATAATCTAGAAAGATATCCCTATGCATCACTGCCTTTGCTTGATAACGTGTTGAAAACAACATTAATAAGGGGCATGAAAGAGCAATGGATCGAAACATTAAACATTATGGGGAAAGGGGATATTTATCAGGAAAGTTTTGCTGACATAATTGATTTATGCATCAAGAGTTCGAGAGGCAGTACACGAATCAAACCAGCGAAACATGATCGGTTTGCAAGAGAAAATAAAATCCCATCAGAAGAAGTTACGCGTGTGGAAATTGGAAATTTATTTGAAAATTTTAAAACTGATATACTAGGAACACTGACTACACAATTGGATGTTTTGCAGGCCAAGCAAAAGCAAATGGAGGCAGAATAGAATTTGGTAATCTTCTGCCCTAGATGCAGGAAGAAGCATAGCCATAAGGAGTGTCCACTAGATACAGTCCAAACATGCGCCATCTGTACAAGGGATCACTCTACATAAAGTTGTCCCTCATTACCAGGACTGAAAATAGTATATAAGGAGGCAGAAGAAGAACCAGAAGCAGTATATTTACTCAACCAGCGCCGTCAGTGGCAGTCACGAAAAACTGGTATGTTTTTAGACCCAGCTTCTCCTTTTCAGTATCCGCAATATAATACTCAACAGTATAATACATGGCAAAGTCAGTTTCAGCCCCCATTTCCAAACTGGTCACCACAATCATATCCTTCTGCGAACCCGTGGCTAAATCAGACAAGCCAATCTGGTTGGTCTAATCCTCCTTATCCCCCACCATACTGGCAAAGCAACCCATACCCACCACAATGGACTCCCCCTACTTCACAAAGCTCAGCCTGGCAGATTAACTGGCAGAGACAAACACAATAGCCAGTAGGAAATATTCCTCTCCCTCAACCTACACTGCCAGATTTACAGCAAAATCCCCAATCTAATTTGAGGCCTCAACTCCCAGCCCATCCCAATCCCAATCCAAATAACAGACCAGTCCAAGCTCTCCAAATTTTAGAAACACCAGAAGAAGGACCTGATCTGAGGGAGCGCAATGATCTTCAGCTAAGATCTAGGCGTATTATTCAAACTGAGGGAAATAAAATAGTTCAGATTGAAGATCAGTTACCTAGAGAACATCTGTCACAAGAGGAGGATGTGAATAGATAACCAACTCATAATCAAGCAACCACATCCTCTCCCCCATTCCCAGAACGATTAGTCATACCTCGACCTATACAACAACCTAATTTTGACATTCTGGGATAATTACAAAATTTGTACGTAAAAATTCCATTCCTCCAAGCCATTCAAGACATCCCGATATACGTAAAAACTATTAAAGACTTGTGCATAAAAAGACCAAGGAGGAATATAATAAATAATCCAAGAGTTCAAGTAGTTGACACTTTATCTGACCTATTATCAGAAAAGGAAACACCCATTAAGTATGAAACCCAATAGTAACTGTTCAAATTTATGGTCAAACCCTGCCCAATGCCTTAGTTGATCTTGGAGCTACAATCAATATATTGACAACTGCTACTTGCCAAAAGCTAGGCATTACATCTACAGAACCCACCTCCACTTTGTTAGAATTGGCTGATCGATCTGTGGTTAGGCCGGAAGGCATACTACATGATGTCATGGTCTCGGTTGACTCCTGGGAATACCCAACCGATTTTCTGATAATAAATCCTAAAACCCGACTTGATGGACATCCATTGATCTTAGGAAGACCTTGGCTCGCTACTGCTGATGCCTATATCGGCTGTCAACAAGGGAACATGATCATAACCAAGGGGGCAGATATCAAGAATTTAGTACTATATCCCCCAGCGCAACCAAGCATCACAATAGTTAAAACTAATAGGTACCATGTATCATATCTTACTGATAAAATTAGATCTCAATTAACTATACAAGAAGCACTTGAGTTCAAATACCAAACATAAGATGATGCCATCAGTAATTTCATTAGTCAAACTGAACTCACATCTCGTACCCAGTGTCATATGATAAAAACAGCATTTGATAACGAAGTAGAAGAGGAACCTCTGAAAGATACACATGATCACACAATCCCTGTCACTTCTGTTGCACATAGTAAAATTGTGGAAATTGAACCTGGAAAAACCTTAAACATTAATGCTAACCTCACACCCAAACAAGAAACAAAGCTCATCCATATCTTAAGGAAATATAAAGAAGCATTTGCATGGGATTACCCTGATATGAAAGGAATTGACCCCCAATTATGTACACACCACATTTACATAGAAAATGATGCAAGACCTATTAGGTAGCCTCGGAGAAGACTAAATCCTCATCTAAAATAAGTAGTAAAAGCCGAGCTTCAAAAATTTTTAGATGTTAACTTCATCTACCCTATCTCTAATAGTAAATGGGTCTCCCCACTTGTGGTGGTACCGAAAAAGAATGGGAAGTGGAGAATCTGCGTGGACTACATGGAGCTAAATAAAGCAACGCAAAAAGGTCACTTTCCTCTCCCATTCATCGACCAAGTATTGGACACTTTGGCGGGGAAGAAATTCTTTTCTATCCTTGATGGCTTCAGTGGGTATAACCAAATACAGATTGCCCCTGAAGATAAGGACAAAACTACTTTTACCTGTCCTTGGGGAACATTCGCCTACTGAGTTTTACCTTTTGGCTTATGCAATGCCCCTGCAAAATTCCAAAGGGCTATCCTTAGCATTTTTGTAGATCTAATAAATGAAGGACTGGAAGTATATATGGACGAATTTACTCCATACGGAGATGAGTTTGATCCAGCACTGGACACACTAGAAAAATTCCTACAACTTTGCATAGCTACCAGGCTTTGTTTAAGCCATGAAAAATGTTATATGATGATGAAGGAAGGACTTATTTTAGGACACTATATTTCAGCAGCTGGCATTCAGGCAGATCCAGCCAAAATCCAAATACTTTTGCTTATTCCTACTCATACTACTCAAACAGAGGTACGTAGCTTTCTTGGATCCTTTGGTTACTACAGAAGGTTTATAGAACATTATTCACATATTGTTGCACCCTTGTATGCACTAACTGGTAACGTTGATTTTCTTTGGACAGAGAAATGTGAACGTGCCTTCAAGGATCTGAAGAAGCTCGTATCTACAGCCCCAGTCCTTTGAGGATCGAATACCGATTTTCCATTCTAGATATCATCTGATACCTCAGACACAGCCATTGGAGCGGTCCTTGGACAGGACGAGGATAGAAAACCATATGCAATTTATTACATTACCAAAAATCTATCCCCTACTGAATTAAACTATACTGTCACTGAAAAATAATTTCTAGCTGTTATACATGCTGTCAATAAATTCAGACATTACATTACTGGATATCCTGTTATCTTGTACACAGATCATTCTGCTATAAAATATTTAGAAAACAAGCCTATCACAAATGGAAGAATAACTAGATGGCTGATGTTATTGCAGGAACTTGATATTACAATCAAGGATCGACCAGGGAAAGAAAACCCGGTAGCTGATTTCCTCTCAAGAATGCCAAAACCTGTTGATGCAGAAACAATTGAAGATCAATTTCCAAATGAGCATCTCTTTGTCGTTGCTGTTCAAACACCCTGGTATGCTGACGTTGCCAATTACCTAGCAGTAGGTAAGTTACCAAAGCATCTAACCCCTAATGAGCGAAAACAAATTGTTCAGCGAAGTACTAGATTTTCCTGGATTGGGGGCTATTTGTTTCACATAGGGGCAAACATGCAAATCAGGAGATGCATTCGACAGGATGAAATTTTTGATATATTAAAAGCCTGCCATGACCAACCATGTGGTAGACATTTCGCTGATCGTAGGACTGCACATAAAGTATTACACACAGGGTATTATTGGCCCACAATTTTCAAAGATGCAAAGAAATTTGTCCAAGCATGTGACAGTTGCCAGAAAGCGGGATGCCCTAGTCAGTCGGATGAGATGTATTTGAAACCATAGCTAGTCATCGAACCATTTGAGCAATGGGCTCTTGATTTCGTGGGACCAATCAACCCACCATCAAACCAGAAAACATACATTTTGGTGGCAACAGAATACGTCACCAAGTGGGTTGAAGCAGAGGCATTGCCTAAAGCTACAGAAGAATCTGTTATACAGTTCCTACTCCATCTATTTGTACGCTACGACCTCCCTAGAGAGATAATTACAGATGGTGGACCACAGTTTGCTGGGAATAGAATAGCTGCAACACTCAACAACTATCATGTCCAGCATAAAATTAGCACCCCATATCACCCACAGGCAAATGGGCAAGTAGAAAGCAACAATAAGATAATAGAAACAATTTTAACAAAAACAATTGCATCACATAGACGCGATTGGGCTGCCAGACTACCTGAAGCACTGTGGGCTTATAGAACAACATGGAGAAGCACCACTGGTTACTCGCCTTACCAGCTAATGTTCGGAAAACAACCTATTTTTCCTATAGAATTTGAAATCCAGACATTACGAACAGCACAAGAAATTGGTTTAGACCTAACTGAGGCACAGACTAATCGACTACAACAAATAAATGAGCTGGATGAAATTAGGCTCTCTGCACTTCAACACACTGCCCTGATACAGTAGCAGAGAGATAAATGGCATGATACTCTCATTAAAAATAAAGTCTTCCACGAAGAAGACTGGGCTCTTTTATACGACTCCAGGTTTCAGGACATCCCCGGGAAACTCCAGACTCGTTGGCTGGAACCATATGAAATCCAGAAAGTACATGACAATGGTACCCTTACCCTGATTACTATTCATGGTTCTGGATATACCTTTAAGGCAAATGGCCATCGAGTCTGTCTCTATCGCAAACCACTTACTCGGGAGTCCTTCTGCCAACGGCTACGCCAAGATTCAGATATGGAGATCTTAGGGGAGGAAGACAAGTCTTCCTCACTTGTAACTCACTAAGAAATTTACTTTTCCTTACAATCTGTACATAACTTCTTGAATTATTTTTGTACATATCTTTGCAACAGGTTTTTTTACTTCTGTTGTTCCTTTTTTTCAAAAAGAATAGTGCTTTTGCTTGCTGATGTTCTTTTTCTAAAAGGAACAACACTTTGTGTTTTTGCTATTCCTTTTCCAAAAGGGACATCACTTTTTCTTTTTGTTGTTCCTTTTCTAAAAGGGACAACACTTTTGCTTTTTGCTGTTCCTTTTCCAAAAGGGACAGCACTTTGGTTTTTTGTTGTTCCTTTTCCAAAATGGACAGCAATTTGGTTTTCTGTTGTTCCTTTTCTAAAAGGGACAACACTTTGGTTTTTTGCTGTTCCTTTTCCAAAAGGAACAACACTTTGTGTTTCTGTTGTTCCCTTTCCAAAAGGGACAACACTTTTGCTTGTTGCTGTTCCTTTTCCAAAGGAACGACACTTGTGTGTTTTTTCTGTTCCTTTTCCAAAAGGAACATCACTTGTGATTTTTGTTGTTCCCTTTCCAAAAGGGACAACACTTTTGCTTTATGCTGTTCCTTTTCCAAAGGAACGACACGTGCGTGTTTTTGTTGTTCCTTTTCCAAAAGGAACAACACTTGTGATTTTTGTTGTTCCCTTTCCAAAAGCGACAACAGTTTTGCTTTCTGCTGTTCCTTTTCCAAAGGAACAGCACTTGCGTGTTTTTGCTGTTCCTTTTCCAAAAGGAACAACAGTTGTGATTTTTGTTGTTCCTTTTCCAAAAGGGACAACACTTTTGCTTTTTGTTTTTCCTTTTCCAAAGGAATGGAACTTGTGTGTTTTTGCTGTTCCTTTTCCAAAAGGAACAACACTTTTGATTTTTGTTGTTCCTTTTCCAAAAGGAACAACACCTTTTGATTTATGTTGTTCCTTTTTCAAAGGAACGACACTTGTTTGATTTTGTTGTTCCTTTTCTAAAGGAACAACACTTTTGTTTCTGCTGTTCCTTTTTTCAAAAGGAAAAGCACTTATGTTTTCTGTTGTTCCTTTCTCCAAACGGACAACATTTGTGAACAGTTGTTGTGCCCTTCCTCGAAAGGAACACTACTTATATGATTTTTCTCTCCTTGTGAAACAACTTGTTCCTTTTGCTATTCTAAATTGAGGATGCTTATTGCTAATGTTCTTTCAAGTCTTTTTGAATACAGCTATGCACTTATGTAATGGGAACAAAAACACAACATACAGAAATCAGTCAATCATAAATCGCTATATTTATAAGAAACTGCCCTGAATTGGTGAAAGGACACAAGGAAAGACATGCTTATTCATCATCTTTTGCTGCCATTTCTCTACTAATTCCGTTCTGATTGGTTATCTGTATCATGATGGTCCCTTTTTAATCCTCTTTGATTATCATTCAGCAATAAGAGCAAAGGATTTATACCTTTCTATTGGGATATTAAGACTTCTTCCACCATTCCTACTCTTAAGGAGTGTTGAACCACCCTTTGTGTATAAACAGGAAAGGCTCTTTATAAAAAACAAGAAAAAAAGGAAGCAAAACACGGTTTCTAAATTGTCAAATTGCAGGATAGGAAGTCTCATTACGAGCTGGCCTACCATGATCATCAGGACAGAAGCGAAGTGGCATTCCCACTATGGCCACCACACCTGAGAAATGGTCCAAAAGGTATATCAAGCAAACAACCTTGGAACAAGAGGTCTCATCACGAGCCGATCTACCCACTATTCGCTCCCCCCTCGTGAATGGAATTATGACTAACTGGTCACCAAGCCAGCATAATGGTCTACATTTTGACATTACACAACGTTTCTTGGCATACACAAAGGACTATGGTTCCAGGGGTGAAACAAACAACTCTGCCAAGGTTATGGACACCTGTCGGCAACAGAGCACTGTTAATGGTATTGAAGTCGCATTTTTACACCAATAGGTAAGAAGAGTGCACCCTCTTGTTTCTTATGCCGTGGTAATTAATTATATGATATTACCTAACCATATAACGCATGACTATGTATTATCACCAATCATTACAAAACTAGTGACAATGACCGCATGAGACTCTCTATTTACGGCAAATGTCTTATCCCCGAACTTCCATCAAATCACCGCAGTCTCTTACGCATTAAAGCGATGTAACTTTATACCTCAATTTCAGTAATAGGTTGTTTTTGTAAGCATGGCATATTGCCATACGTTGTTCCTTAAAGACCTTGTGGCAGAACAGGCGTTGCTCCTTTATTTGACGGCTGGAACAACCTATCACATTGCGGGGGGGGAGGGTAACCTCATTATTCCCCAGAGCACGTGTCAGCCTGTCATTTGAGAAAATGTGTACTCGGGCACAACACAGCTCAACAGTATTATCTTTTTCTATTTTTGTTTTCTTCTGCATGAGTTGTTGTTCAAAGCCATTTCCACTGCATACGTCGTAGCATTAGAATTTGAACGAGTGATAGGCCATCAAATTCTCTGTGTTTCAACAAACATCTACCGTTCCTTTGAGAATTTGCAGTGAAACTATGGGAGGAAGGTCAGTTCGCAGAGAACGGCAAGTGTTAATTGTTTCGACTACAACCCGGAAAATCCTGAAAAAAGCAGGATGGCTGACCTATCTCAACCGCCTAAAGGATTCCAATGAAACAGTAGTGATTGAATTTTTACAGAATTTGCATGAAGACTACTCCACAGTAAGAGGAAGACAAATAACAGTCACCGATGACATAATAACAGAAGTCTCGGGACTGCTAGCCACTAGACCGGTATGGACGATAAAGAAGGAAAGGCTGCAGAAGATTTTAGAAATCTTTCAGGACGAGGGTCAGAGCTTGACAATTCGAGGAAAGGGGGTGCTACCAGCAACACTAGGAGAGCCATGGGCGGAATTAGCAAAAATCATTCAAAGCTACATCACCTGTGAAGACAGAAAAGACGTGGTAAGACCACGACATCTTAAACTCCTAGCTGTTTTAAAACAAAAATGTTCTGTGAATTTACCTACATTGTTGAATTCACTACTTCATGACGTTGCACGAAGCATGAAAAGAGCACAACATGTAGAGTCAATCGTTAGCCACCACGGATTAATTCGGTTGATAGTTAACTATAGTCTCACCCAGCAGTAGAGAAGCTAGGAAGAACTAATTACCATCATCAATGAAGGGTTGGCCACATCCAAACGTCCGAAAAAACGAAAACAAGTTACTAGCACACCCAAATGTTTAGAAAAACGGAAGCAGGACACTTGCACAATAGAGAAACCTGAAAAACGAAAGAAATCGGAAAAATGGAAACATGTCACCAGCACACCCGAACAACCAGAAAAACGCAGAAAATCAGCCCGGCTTGCATGGCTACGAGGGGGGCTGGAGAAGCCCCAGGAAGGCACGAGCCAGACAATAGAAATTGAAGATGAGCAAATCCCAAGCGAGGATAAAGAAGAAGAAGATGATGAGGAAGCAGAGCAGTCTACAGAGGCAGAAACAGAAGAAGAAGACGATGAGGAAGCAGAGCAGTCTGCAGAGGCGGAAACAGAAGAAGAAAACGACAAGGAAGCAGAACAGTCTGCAGAGGCAGAAACAGAAGAAGAAGAAGAGGAGGCAGAGCAATTTGTAGAAGGAGAAGAAGAAAAATATGAGCAATCTGAAGAGGAAGGAGACGAGGGAAAAGAAGCCGAGCAGTGCGAGCAGGAGGAAGGAATGGAACAGCAGAAAGGTAGCCCATTACAAGACCCATTGGGGGAAGATGTATTGGCCAAAATTTTGGCCAATATGGGCGAATATGACCAACCTCTGAGTCCATCGAACCTCCATGCCGTAGAGAAACCCCAGGAGAAAGTTGCACCCGAGGAATCGCATGCAGAAGAGGCGGAAGTAGAAAATTTGTCCGTTCATAATGAGAAGATATCAGAAAACGCTGAGCAGGAACAACCCGTTCCTAATCAGAAGGAACCCAAAGAAAGTCCAGAGGAAATAAGGGCAGAAGAAGAATTAGCCCAAGAAATAACAGAGCCAATTAAGGTTCTTGCCCCGGAACAACCACCCCAGGGAGAAAATTAGGAAGCTAGCCATAGTCCAAACTACAGCAAACAGCCTACTGTTCCTTCTGAAGAAATGGCAGAAATAAGGGAATTACGAAAGGAACAGCAGAGATTGTTGAACATAATAGTCCAGCTTCACCAACATATTAGGGTTCTAAAGGCGAGGCAAAGGGTAAAAGGGACTTCAGGAAGAAAAGGTCTGACCACACCAGTAAAATCCCTTAAGGGCAAGAGGCAGAGGACCAGAATCCATCCTACTGCTCAAAACCCTGACAAAAGCCAAGCTGTTGTTCCAAATGAAGCTGAAAAGCAGACTACTGTTCCAATTGAAAAGGAACAGTAGTGGGCTAGTGTTCATGTTAAAATTGAAAATGATGATAAGATAGTTCAAACGGAGGCACCACCTTCGGGAGTAATAAGGGTTCTGAACTCAAAGAAGCGTAATAAGAAAGTTCAGGTAAAGCTCCCGGCCTCCACAACTGCATGGAAAAAGGATCTGAAAACGATAACCCTTCACAAAGGTTTGAAGCAGGCCCAACAAGAAGCAGAAAAGCTTAGGGAGCAAACAATCCCCCGAGAAAAAGATGAAGAACTAAAGGAGCAACTAAGGAACGTCAACTTATCTGAAAGCCAAGCTTTTGAAGGATGCCGGAGGGAACAAGAGAAAGTTGCAAAGCTAACTCGTAGATTAGATGTAGTTATCAAACAGATGGATACCTTGTGTTCTCTATACAATGATGTCCTAGCATGTAGAGCCCCTGCCAATAACTATGCCCTATTTCTAATGGAAAGGTATTTACAATTGAAAATAAAGGTTGTTAAAGCAGGTGCTCCCATACAAATTAACACTATAGATGATTTCATAAATTGCTGTAAACGTTACGGGGTAAAAGTGTAGAGGTTATTATGTGAATTTTACTTGCATAACCTTGTACTAGAGCAGGAGACCGAATTGAACCCTGGCCCTTTTGTTGGGGACATTCAATTGCAAGCATTTATCTCATTTGCAGTCAATCAAATTAAATGGCTTAAAGCCTACAACGCTTTTCAAATACAAGAAAACAAATTAGATCTATGGGTAAGAGCTGAGCCTAGGGACCCAGAACAGTTATGGAGGTGAAATAGAAATCTCATGAAGTCTCTAGGAGTGATTGAAGCATTAGGACCCATGCATGAAGCAATCATTCGGCAGGGACTTGAATACTTTTCCTCTATTAAAGACCTTGTCATTGATGCAGCTAAATTTCGATATCGAATATCTAATCCGAATATCTAGCTTAGAGAACCATTTAAGTATGAGAATTTTAAACTTGCTGCTAACCGTTTTCCCCTCCATGGCAAAATTGTTTTGAGGACAGGGCCATCTTGGTTAGGATATAGGTTCCAGAGTCCAATCATTTGGCATCCTGCACCCGGATACCAAGCCCTGTATGAGATGCCTGAGGGTCAGACAGACCATTTCTTTGATCATTTAGTTTCGCATCGCACCTGTAGGCCCTCACACGAGATTCCATCTCTAACCTACTCACTCACTTCCTTGCATGTCAACTACAATGTTTTCATGAGGCCATGAAAAAGGGTAAGTCGGGGGGTGTGTGGAGTATCAAAGAAGGTATGTTTTGATGGTTATTTCAGTATCTTTTCATTAGGACTTATAAGCCTAAACTTAGACAATAATAAAGAATTATAACGAAACATGTGAGATTAATAGAGAACGCTGATAATTGTCATTCCCATGTACAGGAGGGAGGAAAAACGGAAAGTGGCCATCCTAAAGGAAAAGACAAAGATGAATTAACTGATGTCCCTTCAACGGGAGACCGCGTGCAAACTAGATCAAAATGGACCAACCCAGGAAAGGAAGCGAAGATACCAACTCGACGCAGAAAAGGAAAGAAGTGACTCAGGATTAACGATTCTGCGAATCCCTCAAGATCTTAGATCCTGAGGGATTGTTGTTTTATCTATTTCTGCATCTAGATATATCCATCATCATCCTTATATAAGGGATAACATTTTTGGCTAGAGGGGGATGACTTTATGTAATTTGTTTTAAGAAAGATCAAGACTATGATCGTTATGTTCTGTTAAGACTTGAGTTACTGTAATTTTACTTCATGCATTAATACAGACTTGGTTACTCTTTTATCTTTGAGCCTGGATCAATCTTAAGCAGTGTACCCCTGGAGGCTAAGGGCCCAGCCCTGGAGGATACTTGCTCTTGTACCATTACACGTGGTTTCTGTGTGGTTTGTTTATCGACGTGATCTGGTAATCTGTTGTGTTTTATAAAGTTTATGTTACATGCTATGTTGTGTTTAACTTATTTAATGTTCCTACAAACAAAAGTGTTATATTGACGCTGCATCATGTTACCAATCCTTTAAGTGTTGGTATAATACGGTTAATCTATACAGGATACTGTCATTCCATTACAGAGTTTTATGCGATTGTGCCTTAGCATTACAACATTTATCTTGAAGGTTCTGATTTCACATGATTATTGAATCCTTGAATGTTACTGTTTTAGTCTTGAGATGCACTTGTATGATTTTATTTAGAGTGATAACGGAGTCAGATTAAGCATGTTGTGTTTATATGGTTTTTAGTGTTGTTCCATCTTGGATCCGTAGGTAGTGTTGTTCCATAGTATGTGTACATCTTTAAGAACGAAGGATTGATGTTTGGATTGGTGTGATTGAATAGTGTTATAGCTTGATGAACTTGGTTACTACTTATTTCTGAATTGTTGTTCCATTTCAATTGTTGTTCCACTTTTGAATTGTTGTTCCATCTCTGAATTGTTGTTCCATTTCAAGATTGTTGATTTGCTGTTTTATTTACTTGCCGTTTCATTTCTTATTTATTAAGGACGATCTTAGGCTGTAGTGAGCATCGGCATCTGCTACCTAGCTCCCAGATCCCTGATCTGTTCTCATCAGTTTATAAAGGGATGGGTTATTGCTACCGAACCCTTGACTGATGCGCTGTTCCATTTCATCGCTATTTTCTTTACCTGTCGTTTCAGTGCTTGTTTGTTAAGGATGATCTTAGGCTGTAGTGAGCATCGGCATCTGCTACCTGGCTCCCAGACCCCTGATCTGTTCTCATCAGTTACGAAAGGGATGGGTTATTGCCACCGAACCCTTGACTGATGCATTGCTTTGTGCGATTTAACCTTTTGAAGTAGTTAAGTTGTAGACACACATTAATTTACTCTTGTAGTTTTAAACAGTTGTACTACGAGCATTACTCTGGCAAATGCTAAGCCTCAGACTGAGACACTCTTTGAAATAGCAAGACGTTCTCGGATTGACATATTAATGTGAGGTAACTAGAGGTGAAAGAGACCCTTTTTATAGCTCTACAATTACTGATGGAGTTTTTTTTCCCTTGTAAATTTATGAATTACCAACATTGAATCACCAAAAATTTATAACTTGGAGACCTCGTTTACTTTAGCAAATTCCAAGCCTTTATATAGCACTAGGTACTTTTCCTGATTATTTGTGGCAAATCCGAGACCCCAAGTGAATTTTGCAATCTTGTTTTCTTGAGTACCCATATTGATCCCTCCCATTCTAGTCTCCCCAAACCCTAAAACCCCTCATTAATCCCTATATATTGATTTATTACATTTATATTGTTACATCGTTATGTAGGTTATAACCTTTCATTGTGCCCTTTCATTATAACTGTAATCTTTGTCTCCTATATGTACACCAAGGAGACCTAGTCTTAAAATCCTCATATGATGTCTTGTATCATATTCATTGTAAAAATAGGTTCCACCCTTAAAGTGGATTGTATTTATTATCTTCTTATAATTTTTAAGGTGCACATTTTATAACACCAGATGAAATAATAGTTCATTCTCAAGATGAAATTCCAAAACTAGTTAGCTTTCCATGTGCGAAGTGTTTGATAGGTAGCAATGAAGTCAAACTAATATCATACAATTAGGGCCACCAAAAAGTATTATGTGCACAATATTTGAGCACTATGGTTAGGGCCACAACCAAATGTCAACTAAGGTAGTCCTCAACTTGATTTGTGTTGGAATTCTTATACTTAATATTCAAGTAGATTTTTTACAAGTACATGGACCACTTTTGTTGGTGTCATTCTAACTTTCCCTGTATTTACCTGAACTACAAGTGTTTGATCAGTGCATATGATTGTGTCCTTCCTTAAATGTAATGCTTTCATTAGTGGCATATTTTCACAAATCAAGTACATGTTCATTTCACAAATGAGGTACCTTTGAACTACATCAAAGAGTATCTTGTTATGCTTGTGCATCAAATGTCTATTTTTAGTGAGGAGGGTAATTACATCATAATTTGAATAATTTATCTCAATTTCAAAGGGTTATTACGAGACTTGTAGAGTGAGTACCTATGTTGAGAAAAAATATTGTTTTAGAACCTCAAATTCTTTATGTTGCGATCTAGTGCAAATAAAATTGGCTTTAGATCCATCCTTTGTCACTTGGCTTACGTACCAATTCATATGAGAGAACCCCAAAACAAACCTATGATAGAATTTGGTGAGACCTAAGAAATTATAGAGCTTTATTAGAGTTTTTGAGGCCAACAAAGTGCAAATGATTTGGAATTTTCTTGGCTTCACTTGCACATCATTTTCACCCATCAAATGATTTTTTTTTCCACTGTGAAGCCTAATTATCTTCCAAATTTATAGGTATTTCTTTTAACTACATTTGGACCCCAGTTCTTGATGAGATATGTTGGGGGGCATCACCCCTACTGTTTTCACTAGGGGTTCCGAGGTGGGGTGATGACTCTTTGGAGCCCCCCTTGGTGGGGTTCCAACAATAGCACCCTTAAAGAGAATTTTTTGGAAAATTTTCCATGTGAAATATTTTAATTTCATAATCCATTTGGATCATTCATAATTAGGTCATAGATTTAGTTGTAGATGTTATTTTAGGGTTTTTTTTCTCTAGAAGGAAAACCTCCTTTTATGAAGGAATTATATTATATTTTTGTATTATTGAGATAGCATTGTAATTGAGACAGAGAAGAATGTGAAAGAGAAAATAACAGATTGAAGTGGATTTGTCACAGGTTGTAATCCCTTTATTTTCTTTGATGAAATAAAAGAAAGTATTGCATATTTCTCCATGGATGTGGCCCAAATTGGGTGAACCACATATATTGGTTTCTCCTTTGTATTTTTTCATTCTATATTTTATTTTCGCATTCATTTTGATTTTATTCCTAACAACTAGTATTTGATCTAAAGGTTTATTTTGATGATAAAACTCATAGGAAAGGAGGGTTCCTGGTTCGAGTGGGAACAATGGTAGAAGAAGGTTTTGTTTAAAATAGCAACGCAAAATGTTAAAAATAGAATCCAGAAATTCCAATTTAATTTGTGCTTGAATTAAATTGTGAATTAAAATTGTAATTATTTTCTCATAGCCACTTGTAATAGTTAATGAATTTAAGTTTACCTAGCTAACTTAGGAATTTCGAGTTGGAAGTATTTTGGAAGTCATGTATATGTTCTCCCTAAGTTTTAGGGGTCCATTATGAGTTTAGTTGTGAGTTGTAATTAGATAACTTAGTTTACTGAGTTATGTTCAGTTAAATTAGTTCCAAACTATTTGTGGAATTAATCGAGAGTTAATAGCCATTTGGTGCACTAGTGCATCCACAAGTGTCACTCCAGTTAACTAAAGATTCCCTCATCAGAACCTCATGCATATCAATTTAGGGAAAGACCCAGTTGATGCTAGAGTGCAGGGATAGTGTATTATCAATTGTATGATTTACTGAGTTGTATATATCATGCATGAAATCAAGAACTTGACCTAGTTTGTATTGTGCAGTTTTGGAAGCACTGGATTCCCATTAATATGGGTTATTCAACCATAGGAATTGCACAAGGAATTAGGAGCTTGGAGAGTAGCAAAAGAGGCTGTGGTTTGTCTTGAGCTTTCTTGTGAGCAGGGAGATTGATAATATTGAGTGCTAGGATTGTTCTTGTGAGAAAAAACATTGTATTATCATATGCAATATTGATAGTATGGGTTTTGAGTTGTGGCTTTCCCTAGATAAATATTGTCTTATGTTCCATTGATTTATCTTCTTCTTATTCATATTGTTTTCGTCGATCTATTGGCTTCCACTGGTTGAAAGTAGAAGTAGATTCTTGTCTTGTGCTTTAGTAAATTACATGAGCTTTTGAATCTATAGTAAATTCTACAGGTTTTAGGGTAAAAAATTTTAGCATCCAAAAATACGAGCTATGGAAAATGCAAATGGAATATTATCTATATCAAAAAAAAAAAATTCTACCATTGGGTGGAAGAGAAAAGAATCCAATGACTATGGAGGATGACGAATATGATGTTCTTAATAAAAAGGCATTAGGAACAATGTGATTATGTCTGGTAGCATTGATGGCTTTCAACATTCCCAAAAAAATACAATGGGGTTTGGTGGTGGCATTGGCTAAAATATAAGATTAATGGTGGCATTGGCTAAACTATAAGAAAAACCCTTGGCTTCCAACAAGGTATTTCTTATGAATATTTTATTTAATATGATGATCTCAAAAAGTGGTTTTGTTGCTAATCATTTAAATAAATTTAGCATGGTCAATTAAGTTCTGTTGGAGTAAACTTTGATGATAATGTTAGGGTGCTTTTATTTTGTGCTCATTACTAGAAAGATGGAATGGTTTGGTCACGATTTTGAATATTTATGTATTTGTTTCAAATACTTTAAAGTTTGATGATATTGTTGGTGTTATCCTTAGTAAGGAAATGTGATGGAAAATCGCATGTGAGATGTTAAGTAATGATTTTACTATATAGAGCAAGGGAATAAAAAGGGAGAGAGGAAAGATCCCAAGGAATCCTAGAAATTATAATAAGGGAAGACAAATCCAAAGGGAGGTTAGAATGTTGGAAATGTGGGAGGAAAGGACACAAGAAGAAATATTATTCATCTCTAAAAGAAAAAAGAAAAAAGAAAAAAAAGGAGATGGGTAATAATAGAATATAAAGGAAGAAAATGTAGCAAGTGATGTGTTACAAGATGTTTTTATCCCTTTAGTGGATAACATTGTCGATTCTTGGGTGATAGACTCAAAGGCTTCATTTCATGCCACACCCCATTGAAAATATTTTCAATAGTAGGTTCAAGGTGATTTTGAACTGGTTTATTTGGGTGATGATGAACCATTTAAAACTGTGGCAAAGGGTAAGATATGGATAAAATTATAGAATGGAAAACAAATGGTTTTTTAAATAGGTAAGGCACATTCTTGATTGAAGAGGAAATCTAATTTCAATAGGGCAGTTGGGAAGTGAAGGTTGTATAGTTACATTTGTAGGAAATTCATGGAAGGTCACTAGAGAATATTTTATAATAAAAAAAGGAGAGAAGATAGGTACATTGTATTTGTGTATTAGTAATGGTAACATTTCTATTTCTTTAGCTTCTATAGGAATAGATACAACATTGTGGCATCACAGGATAGGGCACATAAGTGAGAAGGGGATGTACATTCTCCACTTATTGCAAGATTTAACGGTTTAGAATTTTGTGGGCATTATTCTTGTGGAAAACATAAAATAGATATATTTCTCAAAGTTGGGAAGGAAACGAAATGTGAAAAGTTAGAGATTTTGCATACAAATGTATGGGGATTAGCTCAAGTATTGTATTTTGGTGGTCTTATTATTATGAAACTTTTATCGACGATGTAACTAGGAAAATGTGGGTTGATTGCATTAGAAACAAATCCAATGTCATTGATACTTTTAAGAAATGGAAAATTTTAGTTGAGAATGAGGCTAGAAATAAGTTGAAGTGTATTGTATCAAATAATAGAGGTGAATATTGCAGCATAGAGTTTGATAATTATTATTCATACCATCAGATTCATAGAGAGAATCCAATTCTCGGAATGGCACAAGAAAATGGCGTGTCAAACAAATGAACATGACAATCATGGAGCATACAATAAGTATTAGATTGCATGTAGGATTTTCCTTACAATTTTGGGAAATTTATATTGATACTATTGTTTAATAAGTAGAAGGCCTTCAATTTCCTTGGATGGTGGCATTCTAGAGGAGACATGGACAAGTAAAAAAGATAAAGTATTGATTTCTATATACTTTTGGTTCTGAAGCATTTCTCCATATTGATATAGAAAAAAGAACAAAGTTTGAGGAAAAATCCAAGAATCGTACTTTATTGGATATATAGTTAATGATTTTGTCTATCACTTATGGGATTGTGAAAATCACAAAATTGCAGGAGTAGAGATGTGGTATTCAATGAGAAGGTCATGCACAAAGACCAGCTGTATAGAAAAAATAGGAAACAAAAAACATAGAATACACAATGCTTAATGAAATCACAAATTTTTTTTTTTTTTTCCAAAAGGGCTAGAAAATCAAAATGCTTAGCAAAAACAGGTGCCTCAACCTCATACAAGTGTTGTTATAAGATCAACGTCCAGGTTAAGTAGACCTCCTATACAATACTCTCCTTCATTGCAGTATGTATTGTTAACCAATTTGGGTGAACCAAAAATATATGAAGAATCAATGCAAGTAGAAACTAAAAATAAATGGGAGCAAAGTATGAAAGAAGAGATGGACCCTTTCATATATAACCAAATGTACGACTTGGTCTTGTTTCCTACAACTAAAATAGAATTGTAGAATAAATGGGTTTACAGGTTGAAGGAAGAATATGGAGGAAAAAAGAGTTACAAGGCTAGACTTGTTGTAAATGGCTTTGCACAGAAGGAAGGTATAGATTTTGATGAAATATTTTCTCTTGTTTTCAATATTACTTCAATTAGAACTATTTTAAGTTTAGTGGCAATAGAAGATTTGCATCTTAAGTAGTTAGATGTAAAGATACCCTTTCTCCATGGGGACTTGGGAGAAGAGATTATATAAGAAACCCATAAGGACATGATGTCAAAGGGAATAAAAATTAGTATGTTGACTGAAGAAGAGATTGTATGGTTTAAATCAAGCTCCAAGGTAGTGGTATTTGAAGTTTGACGGGTTTATAATAGGACAAGGTTATTGGAGATGTCAATCTGACCACTACATTTATTTTAAGAGAGTAGAAAATAATAGCTATATTATCTTGTTTATTGTGTGTATATAACATGTGTATTGTAGGGTCTAAGATGCAATATATAAATGTGCTAAAAAAGTAGCTAATTCATTTTATATGAAGGATTTGGGTGGTGCAAAATAAATACTTGGTATGAATCGAATAACAAGATACTAGAAAAATCATAGATTAGCATTGTCTCAAAGTAGGTACATAGAAAAGGTGTTGGAAATATTTAAAATAAAAGATGCAACACCATTTAACACACTTTTCACTTTCCATTTCAAATTAACTAAGGATATGTGTCCCAAAACATAGGAGGTGATAAACTACATGTCCAAGGTTCCATATCCATCAACAGTTGGTAGCTTGATGTACGTGACAATGTGCACAAGGAAAGATATTGCACATGCATTGGGAGTTGTGAGCAAGTATAGGAACAATCGAGGTAAAGAGAATTAGAAGGAAATAAAGTGGATTTATGATATTTGAGAGGTACTACTACTCAATAATTATGCTTCGGTAGTTAAAACATTGTTCTACAAGGATATGTTGACTTAGATATGGCAGGTGACATAGATAGCTAGAGGAGCACCACAGGGTATGTTTTAACTATAGGTGCATAAGTAGTAAGAATAGATTTTGAAATTGTAAAGCATTGTTGCACTTTCAACAACATAAGAAGAGTATGTTATTACTACAAAAGCTAGTAAAGAGATGATTTGGTTGCATAGGTTCATGGAGGAATTGGGAAATAAGTGGGAGAATAATAGGTCATATAGTGATGGTGAAAGTGCCATTCATCTTGCAAATAACTTAGTATTTCATTCTAAGATTAAGTATATATAGCTTAGGTACCATTTCTTCTGACTTGAATTTGAGAAGAGATAATTGAAGTTAGAGATATTTACTAGTAATAAATCCTACAAACATGTTAATGAAGGTAGTAGCCAAGGATAAACTAATTTAATGCTTAGTTTCAGTTGGTCTTCAAGCATTATGATGAAAATTATAAACTATCTAGGTCCAAACTTGAAACATATTTTAGTAGGTGCAGTACTGGTGGGGTTGTAATCAGTCTCCAAGTGGGGCATTGTTGATTATGGAACTTGATTATCTTCTTGATCTAGAGTTCTCGTTTTTAGCCACATCTCGACCCCAATTCTTGATGGGGGTGGAAGTTGGATCTTCCCCCTACTATTGTCACTAGGGGATCCATGGGAGGTGGCAAAAAATCTTTAGAGCCTCCCTTGGCGGAGGTTTAGCTAACAACATTCCCAAAGAGAATATTTTGTAAATTTCCTTGTAAAATATTGTAATTTCATAGTCAATCTATACATTCATCATTAGGTAAAAAATATAATGTTAGATGTTACGTTAGGGTTTTCTACCCTAGAAGTTAACCCTCCTTTTTATGAGGGAATTGTAATGTGGTAGTGTATTATTGAGATAGCATTATACTTGAGAGAGAGGAGACTATGAGAGAGAACATGATGTTGCAGTAGAAGTGGTGCAAATTGTAATCCATTCATTTTGTTGGATGGAATAAAAAGAGGACTAACTGTTTCTCTATGGATGTAGACAAATTGGGTAAACCCCATATATTGGTGTCTCCTTTGTATTGTTTCATTCTATATTTTGTTCTTGCATTCATTTTGATTTTATTGCTTTGTGAATTTATTCCTAACATATTTCTTTATATTTGCATATAATTTGTGTTGTTGTAGGGTGTGTAGGACCTAATGAATATGCAACAAATATTTATGTCCGTGTTTTTCTCAGTTGAGGATATCATATATGGTGTTCTTTATTAGTAAATTAAAATAAGCATAAATAATATATTTTACCCAAAGTTACAAGAGATGTAAGGAGTTCTTTTATGAGATTCAAAATGAAATGTTGCAGGAGATGTATGGAGGTCAAATAACATTATTGATCTAAAGGCTGACTATTTGGTCAAATATAGACATCCTTCATAAAAGATCCCTCCATTGTGCCAAGTGTAGCATAGAGATGCACAGGGTGCCACTTCAAGTTGTTAGACTAGGCAAATGTTCTTAGGATCTATGAACCGTTGCTTGTGAAAGTCTTTCAACCAATCTACTACAATGAAGAAGAGTGAAAAAAAGAACCCTTCCTCCACATATTTTTGAGAGAGAGAATATGCTGCCACATTCTCCTTTCACTTCTTATAAATAATCTCATAATCATAACCCAACATTTTGGTGACCCATTTATGTTGCTCTGGTAATGAAATCCTTTTCACTAGGAATTATTTTATGTTGTGATGCTTATATTTAAGCTAGAAACATTTCCTAACTAGGTAGGGATGCTAGATAGTCACTATTTATTTTAAAGATGTGGATTTTTCCAAGTGTGTCTCAAAGAGTTGTTCATTGGAAAAGGCTAATGGTCTTCCCTCTTTTATGAGGACTAATTTGATGCCTTTACCTAAGGCATCACATTTAAAAACCAAAGTCATAGTGAATTTTAGTAGAGAAAGTATTGGGGTTGTACACATAACATTCTTCAAATCCTAGAAGGACTAATATGTGGCTTCATTCTAATTGAAAGAACTTTTTAAGTAGTAAGGGTTGCAACAATATTTCCATAGTTCTTAATGAGAATTTGGTATTAATTAGTGAGATCAAGAACACCTTGTAAACTTTTAAGAGTTCTATGATGTGCCCAATCCCTGCTTTCTTTAATTTTCTTCGAATCCACTAATACGCTATCTTTACTAACAATATGACCTAAATATTATATTTCAAAGAGACCAAAGGAACACTTCAACCTCTTAAAAAAGACTTGATTATTTTACAGTAGTTGTAAGAGCTAATCCATATGGGTGGCATAGGCATGCCAAATTTTATTGTAGATTAGGATATCATTAGAAAGGATGAGGAAAACATGACATAGAAAGGGTTGAACTTTATGTGGTTCATAAGACTCCAGAAGGGAAAGGTACATTATAAAGGTTAAAGAGCATGAACAATAACTCATACTACCCTTTATGAGCGTGAGAAACATTTTTGGAAATATCATCCTCCTTCATGTGAATTTGGTGATAGCTAGAATGAAGATCAATATTGTCGAAGAATTGTGCACCCTTGAGCTCATCTAAGAGATTGTCAATTACTAGAATAAGGAATTTATCATTGATGGTTATTTTTTGAGTGCTCAAATTTAGGACACATGCATGAAGTGCCTTCTTTTTTTAGTACCATGATGATTGATGATGAATATGGGTATAGGGAGGGTGACACCAAAAGTTAGCAACTCCCTAACTATCTTTTCAATTCCATTTTTTGGGAAAATGGGTGGAAATATACGCATACAATGGTGGGGAGGCTACTTGGTATCAACAATATACATTGATCATGTGCACCACAAGAGGCCTTGGGGGATTTCAAAGGCAGCTTGGTGTTTGGATAAGACTAATTGTGTGTTAGCATGGATGGATTTAGAAGGTGTCTCAAAGGTTTGAATGGCATGGAATTGGGAAAGAATGCATAAATGTCATTTTTAAGAAGTTTCTGTATATGGTGTGAGTTGATAATATCTAGTAAACTTGTTGTGATTCCTTGGAATGTGTAGCAATGCCCTTCTTATTATAAAATTGTGTGTAACTCCGGAAAACCCATGGTATTGGGACTTATTCCAATTAAAGTAATAACTTTACAATGATTGATGTAGCCAATAAATTTGACGACTTAGAGAGCCAAAATGTTAGTCAAGGCATGTAGGGAGTTTTGGAGTTTAATAATTAGTTGATTAAAGAAAAAAATGTCTTCAACTATTAGGAATAGAGATTATTCTGATATAACTTTAATTTCATCCTTCAAAATGTCCTCTAAAATAGCTATAAATGTTTTTAACTCTTTCCATTTATGCCTTAAAAAATATTTCCCAACTCTCCATTTATACTTAAGAAAATAAAAACTTTAAATAATACTCTATCCATTTGTGTTTATGTAAAAATTTCTTTAAAATTGAGAAAGAAAGTGAGGATGTTAAATAGAAACAAGAATAAAAAATTATTTATATTTTTTTATTTTAAACTTATAATTAAACAATTTCCATTTAAAATATTATGAGAAAGTATAAAATAAATATATATATATAAATCCTACGAAACGAAATTGGGTCATTCCAATTAATGATTATTTTACATAATCATGTTACTTTTAAATAGACCACTATTGCTTATTGATGATGAGAAGGAATGAATTATTTCATTGTGCATTGTGCATTGTGGCCCTCACAACTGTTCAAATGAATTTATGACTATATTATAGTTTCCTTTTTGTCTGCCACATCCTACAAAACATATGTACCGACAAAACGTTTTATGGGAACATTAAAGGTGCAACCTATGCAGCTTTTAGTTAAAGTAGATATAGTGCTTCTCATGATATAGCTTTAAAAAGAAGACTTGAAGAAGAAGACTTGAAGTTACTAGGGTGTGGTACTTAATCAATATTTTTTAAATGTATATATCATTATACTTATTAAAAT
>APFE031541714.1:1671-12744 GCA_000404065.3 Pinus taeda | reverse complement strand
AAAAATAAAAAATACACACCTCATTTTTTATCATAAAAAACTAAATATAATTATGACTTAAATTTATGTTGAGATTAGCCCAACTATTTTATGATTGGTCATATGACAAGGCAATGAGACTATTAAGGGGATACCACTAATGTTAATAGAGTGTGCCACATAATGCCCCCTAAGTCATCAAATAACAAGTTTATTAGGATGATATCCACGACCTTAAAATTTTGGATGTCTTTGGAAACACTTAAAAAAAAAGAATGGGAAATCATGGTTCCGCGGTCTAAATTATTTGTAATTGAGAAGAACCACCCAATAATGACAAGGATAATGATATTGCTCTTCTATATTAATTTATGGGTGTATACCTTTTATATTTATGATATTTGATATATTTATTTGTTGATTTTGAAATGTGTAAGTGTCCTAAGGAAAAAATCATAATATAAATGTGAAGGTAATATTGCATTCAACAAGCATAATGCTACAATATATTTATTTGGTGAAGTGAAATCTTACACAAAAGGAAAATACTAGGTTTCTACATTGAATTTTTTATCAAAATATTCTAGGTGAGAGCATTGTTAGATGTGGAAAACTTCATAAAGAGCCTAGTTTTAATGGATATTTAACACTTTATATCTTTTAACACAACCACTTAATTACTTCATTTTTCCATTCTAAAAGTATTTGAATATATCTTAGTCTTGCAATGTAGCTTACACTTATAATGGATTTTTAATCAAACTATAGAGTCATCCTCAAAGTGAATTTTGATGAATTTTGTAGATAGATCCTGCAAATATCTATTCCACTTTGAAGTTTGATTATTAGTAATTTGTAATTCTACACAATTATATCCCTCTCTAATCTGTGGTTGTCTTAAGTGAATGAGTATTTATTAAAGTGAAGATATTTTTATTTCTAAAACAAGACAATAGTTCTTCGGACAATATAAATTATCCTCCACTTCTAGTCTATTGATCTACACCAGTGAAAACTTTTGAACCATTCCTTATTTTCCTTTCTATTTAATTACCTACCAAAGAGAAGGAGAGTACAAATGATCTCCAAATTATTGGTTAAATAAGAAAATTATTATTATGAGAACTAATCCATTATTTCAATCAGAGGGGCTCCAAATATTTACGAAGCATTGTCATCTTACATAAATCTTCTCTAGACAAAACCACCAATGGCTCCTTCTAATTAGCACCTTTCACTAATGGCATGCCTTCTATATTTTCCCATCCATGAAGCTAAAAGTTTTCTTTCCTATCTTCGTTAGCTAAAAGTTTTCTTTCCTATCTTCGTTAATATTACTTTAGGAAAATATCCAATAGATAGGAATTGCCTCTAACACTGCTTTAACTAGAGTTAATCTTTCCCTAAGGGATAACTACAAAGTATGCAAATTGTTATCTTCATATTATTATATACAAATTGGCCTCCATTTCAAACCCTAAGTACTTCAAATATAGATTGAGATCCATTTCCTACAAATGAAACACTACGATGGAACATTTATAGACATTAATCAATGCCCTTAATGGTAATTTAATATATACTTTTGAGACTTAATTATATAGTTGTGCACCTTTGATAGACCCATCTCCAAATAGAGTACATCATCAATTAACAAAAAATGATTTAGCATTAATTTAGTTAGTACCCTAATTCATTTTAGGAATGAAGAAGAATGTTCATGGATGAAGTATATATCATGCCTTCTTATACCAATATAAAGAGAAGAAGTGACAAAGGATAACCTTGTCTCAATCCTATAATAAACTAGAAGAGAGAAGTAGTAGAGCAATTAGTTGGTAAGAAGAAGGAAATTAAGAAATAACATCCCTCCACCCAATTAACCAAATTAAAACTAAAACCAATGTGAAACATCATTATGACCAATTAAGCTTATTAAAAATCTTAGGGAGGTCAATCTAGATTGATAAATGAGAACATTTTCCTAACCTTAATTGAGTAGATACATTTTTGAGCTGCCATCCCAATTTCTTCATGGATCTACCTATACTTTATGTACCCAATTTGTTCACATGAAATGATGGGAAAAAATATGGATTGGATCCTTCTTGCTATAACCTTGGAAATAATCTTATACATGGCATTACAATGAAATGAATCTAAAATATCCAAATGATTCTAGAGCATGTTTTTAAAAACCACTCATAAAAATGTAAAATTCTCTATACACACTCCTAGATTTCTATGATTCTTCAAAGACCATTATACTATTTTTTCTCCAATTATAATTTTTCATTTATATTTTTCACTTCTTTTTATATTTTTCATATGATTCTTAGTAAAATATATGAAGAATATTTCTCCATTTGTTTTTCAATATTTTTCAAATTCTTAATAAATTATAAATCTCTCACACAATGTGTCGAATGCAATGTTCATAAATAAGTTGTTCTTTCTCTACTTATAAGGGGTATTCTTGAAAGTAATTTAATTTTTTCTTAGTCTTTATTTTCTATGTGGTTCATGGAACCTGGAGACCAATGGCTGCTACATCCACAAAATATTTGTACTAGGTAGATTCAATTGAAGGGATCACTTCTTGTTGGCTCAACCACAAAGCCTAACCCCAAGAGTGTCGAGCGAATTGCACCTGTAACCTTTCAATAGAAAATGTGCTTTAACAATGATGACTCGGCCCATTGAAATAACCCTCGAGGCTAATCCATTAGTGTATTTAATAGTCACTCTTAACCTATTTAATGATCACTTTCTTCATCCAAATCAAAATGTAAAGCTTTTTTTGAGTAATATCATTGTTTAAATTATTTTTTTCTAGATCATCTCATTTGTTTTTTAAAATAAACTATTTTAAAATAAAATTAATGTGATTTATTATTCAAAATGAATGGTAAGAGAATTTCTCATAATTTTTTAAAATATTGTTTTTAGATAATTATTATTTATTAATTAAAAATATGAATAAATAATAAATTATCTAAAATTAATATTTATTTTTATTTTGCTTGGTT
This sequence comes from Pinus taeda, assembly GCA_000404065.3. Classification (NCBI taxonomy): domain Eukaryota; kingdom Viridiplantae; phylum Streptophyta; class Pinopsida; order Pinales; family Pinaceae; genus Pinus; species Pinus taeda. The sequence continues at coordinate 9,736 of APFE031541714.1, read as the reverse complement.
GTTAATTTTAATTATTTTAGTAATATTTAATTTAAAATTAATTAAATATTAATTAAAATAAAAATTAATTAAATTATCAATAAAATTAATTATCTTCAACATATTTTTTTTATTTTAAAATTTAATTAAGGAATATATAAATTATAAAAAAAATTAGGAAATTGTACTATGTAATGGTAGGTTTAATTTTATGTCATTATTTTTTTGGCTATCTATATATCATGGATTTCATATTCACTATATATTATGATTTTTCATTATTAATTTACAATAACAATTCACAAATTTATTATAAAGAAATTAAATAAAAGTAAATATATTTGTATGTAAAGTTTATGTGTATAATCAAAGATATTTCTTTTTTATTGAAATAATACCATTTAGACTTTTAATGTATTCATTTTTTTCTTTAGACAATTCATCCAACATCATGTTCCTATCTCTATAAATGTGTGAAAAGGATATTTGTGAGAAAGCATAAACTAGTGACTATAATATTTGACTAACTTGGGTTGAATTACAAGAAGCAAGTCACCATAAATTTGATGAGAGATTCTTGATTCTTGTTTGAGCTATCAATGCACATAGATTATTGGATTCCTAATCAATTCTATCTTTGAATTTAATGATATGGTTTTTGGATATATAGAAAATTCCTCCTATTCAACCCTTGGGAGGGGTTACTTAATTGGCCCTAGCAATGTAGACCTAAGGAGTGTTTATATTTATTGGCTCTTCTGCATGATAGATTGTTGCTTGTTTCTCCTAAGATTGTGTGAATGTGTTTAAGCTGTTTAAAACATGGATACCACATTTTAAATTTATGGTCACTTTTCCTTCAAACAATTTCATATTCCTAGCCATCAAAACTCCCCATGCAATGTTAAGGGGAAGATATTTGATCTAATTTGTATTTTTGTTAGCATACCATAACTTTAAGGCCTCTTCAATATCATCACCTACCCTTATATTTTGATACTCTATCATATTTTCCACTTCCTTCCGTACTTCCTTAGTAAAATATCATGTCATTATGATATGAGCATTCATTTCTTCTCATTTTTGACATAAGATGCACCAACTAGGTCCAACAAATGTCCTTTTTTGTAGTATGTCCCATGTGGGTGCCCTATTGTTTAAGATCATCCACATAATTTTTTTATTTTGAATTTTGTTTTACTTTATTATTAAAATATTTGGTTGTATTTTTTAGTTTCAATAATATTTTCCACCACCATACATCTTGTTCCTCCCTTCCCTCCTTTGCAAGTGATTTATATCCTAGTTTGGCACATAGTTCCCTTATTGGTTTAAGGACCATACCAATTGTTCATTCTCCTCTCTAATTATGACACTGATATGTTTTAAATATATTATGTATCTATACAATTCTATTGAAAACTCCTACAATTCCTAATTCTCTCCATGTTATCTACTCTTGGTTCAAAAGGATTATTTTATGCTAGTTTTCCAATTGTATTAAGATATAGTACCGTTTTCCTTTTAATTCTAAAATCAAATGTGGGGATCATTTATGTCTTCCTTTATTACCTATCTATGTATCAATTCAAATACATGATTTATCTCCCTTGCCAACTTTCCATATCAACCAATTTCCCACAAATTTGGAAGTGAAGGTTATTGCTTTCCATCATTGAACCATTTTCAACTTGCTTCATTGGTTCCCTAGCCCATTCCTCGACCATGTCTTGTGTAATATATTTAGCTTTAATTACCTAAACCCATATCTCAAATCCTCAAATTGATGTTTACATTTTTTTATTTGCATGTTCTTTTTAGAATAGGAATGAATTCTTTAAGCACCATCCTCTATTTGCTTTTGGAAGTGATAGCTTCTTCCATGAAGATCGGGAAAACCTTTTTTCCCATAATATCGAGACCATATAAACATATATCATATCCTTATAATGAATTCCAAAACTACTTTGGGGATCCATGTCATTGACATCTAGAATATAGGCATTGCTTCCAAGACAACCTTGAAAAATAACTTGTATTTATACTTGTACCTATTTTCTTTTTAACCTTAGCCATTAACCATTTCCAATTAATTTTTTATTGAATGATTGGATTCAAATGTAACCCCAAATACTTCAATCCCATGTCAAGATCAATTAATTTGAAGGGAAGCATTTATGAAAGGTAGTTCCTTTCCTGCTAAGGTTTACCCCACATTGGAAATATTGTTTTTTCTAAATTTATTTTCATTATTGTTGCTCTACAAGATAATTCCATGATATCTTTAACCTTAATAACCAATTATAGAGCCTCCTTTCCCAGGCTATTGAATCCCTCAACAATTAAAAAGAAAAGGAGTGGGGATAAAGGACATCCATGTATTAGGCCTCTTCCTAGCTTGAAGAATAGATATTTTTCCCAAATAATTAGAAGATGTTGATGTAATGTAATTCTTAAACCATACAACAAACTAATGATTAAAACCTAGATGAATAAGAATAAGTGTGAGACATAGTAAACTTACTCTGTCCTATTCTTTGGAGAGGTCCACTTACACCACCGTTGATTATTTGTTCCTATGTATGATTGAGTGAAATCATTCCTACACAATTCATATAGCCTCATCTACTTGTGTTCCTTCTAAAAACTAGAATCGTTCATCAAAATGTTTTCTTGACAACACCTTTTTCAATCTCCTTGCTATTACCTAGGAAATTATTTTGTAGTATAATTGCATAAAGAGATTGATATAATTTTTTTGAAAGTTGTCATTAGATTATATTTCTTTCATATTAGTGCAAGAAAACTTGTATTAAAATATCTAAACATTTTAGTTGTTATTCTAGTTTCATTAACCATTACTCTTGGACCTTCTCCTATAAAATCAAAATACTCAAGAAAGAATTCCATGGTATTGAGTACACAACACATCCTAAAATTTTGAATTTTTGGGCACCGCATTTTTTTTTTGTTAATAATATTTAAGATGGTTTGTTTTGATGATATTATGATTTTAATATAGCTTAGCAAGTATATTTAGCCTTAAGAAAAACCCAAACGATTCTAAGTCCTAAAACCACAATTTTGAATTGGGAAGTAGTATCGATGAAGAAAAAATAAATAAATAATCTTTAGCACTAGACAATTTCTTAGAGTTCCAAAATGAGAGGTAAAACATTTTTAGATTCTGTTGATGTTTTAACTGAATTTTGAAAGAGAAGGAAAAATGTAGAGTTTTCCAAAAACATAAGTTTTTCATGAGAGCGAAAGATAAAAAGGTTTTACTAAAAGCATTGATAAAACATTGTTTCTGATACGCCAATAGAACCAAAGAAGTTTTCTAAGACGTGGAAAGGGGTTTTTTTTCATAAAGCATCAAAAGGAGGTTGTTAAATAATTGTTGACAAGATATGTTTCTAAGTTTTGTCGATGCAATGAAAATTAAAATCACATATACATGGATTTCAAAAAGAATTGATACATTAATTTCACAAAGTGTCGATAGATAGAATTTTAAACCCACTAGAAGGGATAATTTTGAAATCCACCCTGTATCACCCCCTCCTCCGAGGTCCACCCAAGCAATCAACTAGTCAGGAAAACATGTTATGAGAGAGGTTACTACAAGGGATTCAATCTCCTTGGGGACCTTAAGCAAATGGAATCGAGGAAACTCATCAAACAAACCTATCCACATCAGCAATTACACCCCTAGGAGACATGTCAGCCACTCAGACATCCTATCCCTGGTTCCCACTGATGTTTTAAGCCTCTTAACCCAAATTCACTCTCATGCTATATGTTGAAAATCCTGTAGATTCACAAGCTCATGCAATGTACTAAAGCAAAAGGCAAGAATCTACTTCTACTTTCAACTAGCGGAAGCCATTAGATCATGAAAACAATATGAACAAGAAGAGGATAAACAATGACACATAACACAAAATGTATCTAGGGAAATCCACTGCTCAAAACCTTGTTATATGTATTGCATATATCGTAAATATGAGTGAATATATAAATATTGTTCTTAATAGAGTAATTTCGCACAAGTATGCTCAACTCTCTCAGCTCACAAGCTAGCTTAAGCTAAATCCTTAGCATATTCAGTAGCTCTCCAAGCCTCTAATCTCTTGCATAATTCCTAATATGAATAGCATGTATTTAAGGCAATTCATGCTTCCAAAACTTCACAATCCAAACATAGGATCAATCTCTGATGCATGCATTATATTTACACTCTAGTAAATAATACCATTGATAGTACATAGTCCTACACTCTAGTCTCAACTGGGTCTTTTTTTGAACTGACCAAATTATGTGCATTTGATGCTATTGGCTTAAGAATTTCTTGATCAACGAATTCCTTCAAGTCATTATCTTCTAGCACAACCTCCATTCTGTCCCTTTAGGCTACAAAATTTGAGTTTCCTTCCAAGGCATCCTCTAGCTATAAATTGTAGAACACCATCTGCTGATCCTGAAGTATGTATTACAAATTCAAATTTCACCTAGAACCCAAAACTTAAAACTTAGAAATGTCCTCTAGTATTTTGAATTCAGCTCTGATACCATGTAGAAAATAATGCAGATTGATAAGCTCATGCAATGTACTAAAGCAAAAGACAAGAATCTATTTCTACTTCCAGCTAGCAGAAGCCAATAGATCGATGAATACAATATGAACAAGAAGAAGATAAATCAATGGCGCATAACACAAGATGTATCTGGGGAAAGCCACTACTCTCAAACCCCTACTATATGTATTGCATATATCAGAAATATGAGTGAATATTCAAAGCTTGTTGTTATTAGAACAATTCCACACAAGTATTATCAACTCTCTCAGCTCACAAGCTAGCTCAAGCTAAATCCTTAGCCTATTCAGTAGCTCTCCAAGCCTCTAATCTCTTGTGTAATTACTAGGATGAAAAACACATATTTAAAGGGAATTCATGCTTCCAAAACTGCACAATCCAAACATAGGATCAATCTCTGATGCATGCATGATATTTACACTCCAGTAAATAATACCATTGATAGTACATAGTCCCTGCACTCTAGTCTCAACTGGGTCTCTCTTTGAACTGACATGCATGAGTTTCTGATGAGGGAACCTTCAGTTAATTGGAGTAGCACTAGTGGATGCATGATCCAAGATTTTTTTTTGCTTATAGATGCATCAGAATTACATGTAACAGAGCACTTAAAAACCATAGAAACATGTGCATATAACACAAAGATAAAAAGACATAATCATGCATGAGATAAAGACACAAAGATTTGATTACAGAGTTCGTCCAATTTGGACTATGTCTCCGGGCTCAACTCAACAGTGGGGAGGCCTGTTGGAAATAATACTGAGAGGGGGGGTGAATCAGTATTATCTAATTTTTTTCAATATGCCTTCCTTAATTTATTGATCATTAACTTGTATATAATAATGAGCATGAAACAAGAAAAACAGATAGTCACACCAAAGAACACCAGTTATAAGGTGGAAACACAATGTGGGTGAAAACCACCTGCTGCAATATGTCTCTATCTTCTTTCAATTAGAAACTTCTTTTACAATGATTTTGTACTGGTGCAGTCCTTTACCAGTACGCGGGCTGCAACTTGCAGAGAGCTACAACTCTCTCTCGTTTTCCAGTCTCTCCTGGAAGGGAGCTACAACCCCCTTAGCTCTTTTACTTCTTTAAGGACCACGTTTCATAAATTTTCAAACTGGATCCATGAACATCAAATAATATTCAAGTACATGAAAATCACTCAACCTCCTTATACAATGAACCAATGAATCACCCAACTCTTCAGAGTGTTGTAAACAAAAAAGTAATACTAGAAATCTAAACCCAGAACTATGCTGCAATAGATAAAAGACAATCAACAATTGTTTCAAGATAAGATTGCAACTTCACCAACAGGGGCCTGCGTATATCCGCAGCTCTTCTGAGACTGAATTGTGCAGATCCGCACTGGTTGTTCTTCTGCTCTGCGTACTTTTCTTCAGATCCACACCTTTACTTCATACTTACAGCGTACATACACACTATGCCTTTTCCTTGCCTCCGTACCTCGCACTTCACCCTTTTCTGTGCTGCGTGCACCCCGCACTGTGCCTTCTCCTGCACTGCGTACCCCACACTGTGCCTTCTCCTGCACTGCGTACCCCGCACTACGCCTTTGACTGCGCAGCGTACTCCCGCACTGAGCCTGTCACTGCGCTGCGTACCCCCGCACTGCGCCTTCGGATCGCCTGCGGACTTCTGATTAGGGCCAAATTTTCAGTACTCCAATGTGCCACAGTCAGTCAGATCCACAGATCTGTTCATGCGCCTGAGAGATCACAACTTATCAATAGATTCACTTTACATTTTCTCCTTGATTTAGATCTAGCTTTTAAAACCATTCCCCCAAACTTTCAGATCTTAAGATATTCAAATTTTCACGAGTGTGTGGCCAAGAGATCTCCTTTCCTTTTTATAGGCAAGCCCTTCTCAATACCATGGTCCAAAACCATAATAACACAATACCATGAACCCAATACTTGCGATCAACACTTTTGGATGCAATACCATGGACAAAAACCATTTGATCAAAAACTGTCGGGCTAATACCATGAACCATTCATGAAGATTCCCACGTGCACGCGCTTTTTTGCATTGGAGTGAGTGAAACTGGGGTCCGCACCTTCTGAACGTATCACCTGCGTACATGCACGCACTCCTTGGTCTGCGTACCTGCGGGTCCGCAGCTTCTTCTAGGATTACCTGCGGGTATATTAATTTCCATGATTTTGAGTGCCTGAACTGAGATCAGCCACAAGAGTGAGTTGCCATCAAGTACAACACCTATACCATAAAGCCAAAATAGAATCATAATGCCAACAATCTCCCCTTTTGGACTTGATGGCAACCTCAAGATCCTCAATTTCATTCTCCCCCTTTGTCATCAAGGGCAAAGGGTTATGCTCCCCCTGAGAACATGCTTAAGTCTTTGCTCTGCTGATACTGCTTCCCCTGACCAGATCCATAATCCTCCATAAATTTCTTCAAGAAGAACCATAATGGCCATGAAAGAGATAGAGACATATTGCAACCATGATCAGATCAGTATCCACGATCTCCTTTTGTGTACCATAATGCCAACAATGCATATGTGTGCTCCCCCTGAACCTGTGCCATCGACCAATCCATAAACCATCCAATGTACGCGAATACCACATATAAACCTCTCGTACAACCAACAGATGAGATTCAACAACAAGATGATGCATCAACTACCCCCAGCTTTTGCCTGAGGTATTCAAAGGTCTCCTTGGGCAATGGTTTGGTGAAAATATCAACAACTTGTTCCTTAGAAGGAACATACTCCAACTTGACCTTTTGTTCAATCACTTGTTCCCTGAGAAAGTGATACTTGATCGGTATGTGCTTGGTCTTTGAGTGCATGACTGGGTTCTTTGAAATGCTGATTGCACTTGTATTATCACATAAGATGGAGATAGATGGAGTACAAGTGATTTGAAAGTCCTGCAAGGTCTACATCATCCAAAGAAGTTGAGTGCAGCAAGATGCAATAGCCACATATTCTGCTTCAGTTGTAGATAAAGCAATCGAACTCTGTTTCTTGCTGAACCAAGATACTAATCTGGAGCCCATAAAGAATGCACCACCACTTGTGCTGTTCTTGTCATCCATGCTTCCGGCCCAATCTGCATCTGTATAAGCATGAAGTGTGAGATCTGTATCTCTAGGATACCATAAGCCATAGTTTTGAGTTCCTTGAAGGTACTTAAATATTATCTTCACTGCCTGAAGATGAGTTTCCTTTGGATTTTCATGACATCTTCCAATTATTCCCACTGCATGCGTGATGTCCGGTCGAGTACCTATCACATAAAGTAGACTTCCAATCATATACCTGTAGGTTGGTTGATGCACTGCTACTGATTCATCAATTGCACTGAGGTTGCATCCTGTGACCATGGGGGTACATACTGGTTTTGCATCTTCCATGCCATATTTCTTCAAAATCTGCTTGAGATACTTGGTTTGAGACAAGAAGATCCCGCCTTCATTTT
>APFE031541708.1:212537-239250 GCA_000404065.3 Pinus taeda | reverse complement strand
AATATAACAAATTAAATTTTATTATTTTTATTACTTTTAACCTTTTGTTATTAATTGAGCCAATATTTAAATGTTTACACTCATTTACACTTACTGGCTTGTATATTACTTTTACCTTTTTATTTTTTTTGATTGAGCCCACCTGTAAATGTTTACAAACATTTACACCACTACATCTCCCCCATACGTATTGGCCCATGGGATTGTAACAAAGCAAATATAAAAGCTAATAATATACATAGTAAAGTGAGGTGAATATTCATGGTTAAGAATCTTGTTATATCGTAAGTTTTTTGTAAGTATTTTTTTTTATGTGGTTATCAATTAAATTTAAATATTAAATTTTATTTATATTATGTAAAATGGTCTTAATTTATAATACTATTTTATTTATATATTTTAATGTGATTGTATATTATGTTCCATTTATCTAAAAATTGTTCATTATTTTTTAAATAAAACAAATTAAAATATTATTAAAAAATGATTTAGAATTAATCTACCTATATCATATTCCCATATTAGATTGAAAAGCATTTGTGCGATACATATACTTACTAAGAATTATTGCCCACCATTATTTATGTGGTCTAACTTATAGACAAAATGACCTTTGTCACAACATTTTTTTTGGTTAGTTTTAATCAAAATTCATCCTAGATTTTTAAAAACTTGAGTTTGAATGGTTTAATCTACATAATTTGACTGCCCTAGAGTTTTTTGAGGGTGCTAAATCCATATATTCATTCAAAAATGTATTTTAAACAACAAAAAATCTTGAAATTGTATTGCACCTTTTTGGTGAATTCTGGTGAAAAATGCTATTTCATCTATAAGGTAGACTACGCCTTATTTATGTGTCCTCAATGCTTTAATAAGTAGAAGTAAAAATGTAAATGTGAAGACTTACTTGTCGTTACCACCCACCAAAATTTATGCAAGTCCTTGTGCTTGAATAAGCAATTAATTTATCCACTTGAAATATAAATTTATTAGTCATTTCCAAACACTATTAGTTTAGCATTGACCAATGCAAGGTGTAATGCTATACTTTGAAAAATAAAGATTTATTTTTCAATATTAAAAAAAAATTCCAAACATTTAATTGAACTTTTATTAAAGGTTTTATTGTAGCCTTTGCAAAATACAATACCATGTAGATAACTAGGTGACATATATTTCCTCACAACTCAAACTCAAACCTATTAAATAATTTTGAATTAATTTAGGCATAATGATATTATATGCAATTTTTTTGAAAAAATAAAACTTAAGCACGAAGGACTAAACTGCCATATAGCACTTGTTAATTTTAACAATTTGAAATATATAATAAAATATTTTGATGTTTATTATGTATTGATACTTATTGGTGTTTACTAATTATTTAATGTGTATAACTACCTTAATTTAATTAACATTTATCATTTTTTTAATAATAAAAAATATAAAAATAAATAAATATATTAATATATACTATATTTTATTGGATTTCCTAATTCCATGTTAAAAAATATATTTTTAAATAAAAATATATATAACACTCATTTTGTAACCTTTAAAGTAAGTTCAAATATATACATAAACCCATATAACATGTTAAGCCATTTTGAACCATGGAATTATCCTTCTCTTTTATGGTGGTGAAATAAGAAATATCTAATAAATTTAAATTTTAAGGTTTCATTTTCATAAAACCTTTTATGTTCTTAAAGAAAATTAAAAAATTTAATAAAAATATATATTTTATTTTAAATTTAATAAAAATTAATTATAAAATTTATTAATTTAATTTTTTATAATAGTATTATTCAGTTTTTTTTAAATGGTTTAAAAAATAAAGAGTAAATTATTTTTGAAGTATTTTTTTTTTTAAATAAAATTAGTGATTTTAGAATATTTTTTAAATATTTTTTATATAAAATTAAAACTCTAAAAAATTTCAAACAATCTCTTATTTTCTAAATCTTATCATTATTTAATTCTTAGGGATGTTGTTCTTCATTATCTCGATCTTTATAATAAATTTTCCTATTTGAAATTAATGGAATTTTACCCATCCTAATTTTTTTATTTCTTTCTAAAATATTATAATAAAATAAAACCCTCGAAAATAAAAGTCCAGCCTACATTGAACCACATTAAAACTTATAAAATCTTTACTCATTTGTGGACATAAATAATTATTAAATCTTATTGTGCCAGCAAGTGATAGGGATAATAGTGAACAACTATTACAAAGTAGTTTTCAAGAAAACTGAGATGTATGGTGTTAGAAAAAGACTTAGAACTGGTGAGGGAAAGCTCAATGCTATGCCCCCTAAGTCTCTGCCCTAAGTCTCTGTCTATTAATTATGTTTGAGTCCCTCTTAATTATGTTTTTATCAGGCACCTCACCAGCTTGCAGTTTTTCAACTGGTAAATAATGTGTTTTGTTCAAAATATTAGTATTATAATATTGTTTCCAGTTGCTTATAATGTGTTTTGTTCAAAATATTAGTATTATAATATTGTTTCCAGTTGCTGTAATTGGGTCTGTGGCTCACTGGCAAAATATCAGTATTATAATATTGTTTGCAGTTCCTGTAATTGGGTCTGTGGTTCACTGGAAAATTGATGGAAATTTATGAAAATTGGTTTAAGTTGTATTATAATATTGTTTGCAGTTCCTGTAATTGGGTCTGTGGTTCACTGGAAAATTGATGGAAATTTATGAAAATTGGTTTAAGTTGGATTCCCAGATTTTGATGCTTGCAAGTTGCACCTACCATCTGTTGGAATCCTTGAACTACTACATTATAAGAAGTTTATGAAAATTGGTTTAAGTTGGATTCCCAGATTTTGATGCTGGCAAGTTGCACCTACCATCTGTTGGAATCCTTGAACTACTACATTATAAGAGTTTGATGCCACAGTATCCAACCAAAAATATGACCATTCATTTTAAAAAAACATGACAATGGGCAATGCCATGTAATGCATTGGGAAATATGCAGTGAGCTCTGCACTATACAGCCCTAAGCCTTCAGTTAGGCATTGTAAACTCATTACATAGAAAATCACTATAAATATCACAGCAACTCTGTCTCTCACATTTAAATAATTCATAAATTATGATAAAAATCTCGCACCTGCTATTCATTCATTTAATATGTTATATTGTATTGAGAAAATGACCAAAACCATACAAATTTAATGAATAAATTCAGGGGAGAGCATGAGTAAAACAAAATAATTGTAATGCCCACCCCAATCCAGCAGGATCAGTTTTAAATAAAAATTGATCAGTTAAGTAGATAAGTATTCATCGAATTTCAAATCCTCGGGGTTTTGGCGAGAAAAAATTCAATGGGCATCTCAGAGTTTTTCATGATCCTCTGATTCTTTATTTAATCCTATGATTAGTTGTGATCGAAGTGGATTAAAGGGGACATATCCAATTAGAGCCACTCTAAATTCTCAACAATCAAATAGTATTCCTTTGGAACAAATTCATTGAATAAGGAAAGGTGTTATTGAAACACATCGGTGATATGGGAGCAATGAAGGAGGCATATGCATTTTTGTTTTGATGTAGAGTTGTACCGAAACTAGAGCAAATGGGGAGGGGAATGTGATACCTCAATGTTGACTTTTGAAATATATGAAAATTGTAAATGTGTGATTATAGTGGTGAGAGTCTTGATGGGTGTTCAGGTTGGCTCTTGGTAAGAGAGCGCCCAGAATGCCTTTTGAAGTGGGAGGGTGCAGCCCACGAGGCTTTGGATTGACGGTGAATGGGTGCATTGTTAAGGCACTCCTTGTGATAGGTCACTGGTTCAAATCCCCTGTGGGTGCTTACCCACCTAAAAAAAAGATTATAATGGTGAGAGTCCAGCTTTATGAATTAAATAAATGATATTTATATATACAATATGTAAATATGTTTATATGGATTTCTAAAGCTTATGCTAAGATATAACTAGTGAATGATTAGGCATGTAGATAATGTAAATATACTTTTATGGATATGTGGTAGATTTGACATGGAAAATTCAAACTATGTTAATATTGATGTTTAAATTATAATATATAATGGTCCAAGGTGGCCACCAAGAGAAAGATTATGATTTGGTAAAGAGGAAAGTGTGATTTATGTGAAAATAATTTTCTATTGCTAAATGTCAACCTAAAATCATTTATTTTTCCATTATGTGTCTTCAATAAAGATGTCCATCTCTGTTTTTCTTGGATACCCCAACTTGATATACATGTAAAGTTTGGTCAAGAAAGTATGCTCATGTAGTTGTTGAAGCATGGATTTAGTCCCATCATTATGAGGAAGTGTATGTAGTGTAATTCACATAATTGCAAAAGCTAAGAACATAAGAGAAGAGAGAGATAAACCCCAAGAAAGATCTCTTTGATAGTAAAAAACAGAGAATTATGTTCACATTCCTCGTCAAGGGTGCAACTTCAAAGAGCAATGCTCCATATAATAAAAAATATTGACAAAGAATTACATAACCTTCCACTCTATATATAGCTATTCATAGAATATTAACTACTTATGGATCCCTTATAATGAAGGTTGACCAACTAATCTAGGCCTCATTAAGAAAAAGAATCATTTTTACAATGGATGACAATTAACTAATTATCTAATGGGACTTATTAAAGGAAGGTGGCCTCATACAATAATAAATTAAGGAAGGGAGTTAAGATAGGACCTTAACATGCCCTCCCCCTTCGAAAGAAGCATTGCCCTCAAGGTTGAAGGTGAGGAAATTGTTGGAGGGTCCCTATGAGTTCCCATGTGGCATCTTTCAGTTTCATATCTTTCCATTAGATTATTACTTCCTTCATAACATGTTGACACAACTAGTAGTCTCTAGTATCCAATATTGCTTGTAGATGGAGCCAAATGAAACCCTTTTCATCAAGTTATGGTAGCCTATTAGTTTGTACATTGCAATTTAATCCCGTGAACTTCTTCAAACAAGACATGAAATACTAGATGAATCTTGGAGTGGGCTAGATAAGCTAACTTATATAGGCAACCTTACCAATGTGTTGTATGATTTGATAAGACCCAAAAAACTTAGGAACTAACTTTTGGACAACTTATATCTTTGAGTAATGACTATTATAAGGTTGCAGGTGAAGGAACACATGGTCTTTTTCAATAAAACAATGCTCATATCTGTGTTGATCAACTTGTTTCTTTTAATTTTAAACCATAACCAAGTTGTCTTTAAGGATACAAATAATGGTTTCTCTAGTGTGAATCATTCTATCTAATGTAAGAACCTTGGACATGCCCAGTTCATAGGATTCCACAAACAATGGATTTTTGCCATAAATTTCTTCATATAATGTCATTTTGAAAGCTCCATGATAAGTGGTATTGTATCACCATTCAAAAAAGGGAAGCCATTGTGCCAATCAGTGTAGGTCTTTAGAAACAAAGCATCTCAAATAGGTTTCCAAGAACTTGTTGATCACTTCCATTTGACCATCAATTTGAGGATGAAATGTAATACGCATATTTAGTTGTGTACCTTGAATTCTAAATAGCCCCTACCAAAATTTTATAGTGAGTGTGGGGTTCTAATATGAAGAAATGGAAGTGGGTATTCCATGTAGCTTAAAGAAATAATCCATGAAGGCCTATGCAATTGAGGAAGGAATGAAAGGATGAGCTAGGGCACAAAAATTAATAGCTTTTGAATGACAAACAACTATCACAATGATGGTTGATTTCTTTCCCACTTTTGGGAGTTCCACAATAAAATTCATTGAAATGGCTATCTAGATTTGTGATGGGATTAGTAAGGATTGCAGTGCCCTTGGTATGTTTGTTGTCTCTCCTTGTTTCTTTGGAAAGCACCACAAGATGCTACAAAATCCTAGATATATATTTTCATGTATTCATAGAAGAATGAACACATATTCCTTTCATAGCTTTTACAAAAGCTAGAGTGACATGTTGATGATGATAGCTCCTCCCAGATTTGTTTTTTTAGGGTTGAATCTTTTTTCCAAAAAAAAATGTGCCCTTTATATTGTAATGTATCTTTCTACCTTGTATTATTTTTAGGATGGTTGGGGTCTGCCTGAAGTTGTTTGGATGAACTTCCTTAAACTACTATTTACTAGCCATTCCTTATGGGATTCCTTAAGTCACATTGGACGTGGTAATGATAAGGCAAGGCATGACATATCCTCCTCCAATTGTATGGATAAGGAATTAGCTACACATTCTCTTTACCCTTCTTATACCTGATCTAATAAACATTCTCCAACACCTTGGTGACCCATTTATGTTTCTTTGGTGAAGAAAATGATTGTTGAGGAAGTACTTTAGATTATGACAATCAATCTTTATCTAAAAATGCCTCCCTATGAGATATGATCACCAAGTTTCCATTGCATGAAGGAAATCCATAATTTCCTTCTCATATGTGGATTTTCTCAAATTGTGATCACATAGTTTATTATGAATGCCATGGGGCATCCTTCTTGTATCAATTGCTCCTAGACCTTTTCTTGAGGCATCACATTCCAAACAAAAAGTATTATTAAAGTTAAGAATTACAAATATTGGAGTAGTGTGCATGACAAATTTTAAATCAATGAATGTATATGTGGCTTCCTGAATCCAAACAAAGGAATTTTTTTTGGAGAAGTGAAGTTATGTGTTAGCCCAAAAATCAAGCAGAGGCCAAGTATATATTTCTCCATAGATCTCGCCTTAATATCTACCAGGTAGTGGGGTGGAATAGCCAAACTAAATTCTTATCTGCAATGCAATAGCCAACCATATAAATGATAGAGCCAAATGGATATGTGATTGTACCTCAGACCCTCGCAGACTGATGTAGTTTGGAAACCACTTTCATAGCTAGAATACTTACTCCTACCCATATATCTTAATCTAGATCCTAGATCTAAGCCCCTGAACACAAGAAAAAATAGACATGCATGAGATTTTCCTCTATAGAAGACAAATTCGAATGCAACATAAACTTAATGCAAAAAAATTATCAAGTTTCTCACATACATAGACATGAAATGGATAAGTAAAATAGTTTGCATTCATATCATAGTGAAAAAATACAAGGAAATATACCTCAATTATAGTATGTTCTCTCTTTTAACCTCTCGGTTCTTCTCTTCCCTTGAATTACTGAAAAATAGGCTCATTTGAGATGAAAGAGAATATTACTCTAGTGATATTTCACTAGCATTATTGAGCTAACTCTCTGATTCCCCTCTCACCCTTGAGAGAATCTAACTAAATAGGCCTTTCCTAGATCTGGGAGGATGTATTTGCACACCTACGGCCATGAGAAGTTAGAAAAATTATTCAATAATTGACCCTCAACCAAATCAAGATAAGGTAAGTTGAGTTGATCTCCTTTGGAAGGACTTTTTCTAGAATGTTAACCTCCATCGCTCATAAGATGAAGGCAAGTTGTGTACCCAAGTGACAGGTTGCATGCCTGTAAGGGAGTGATGGGCTACAATATGCTAGGCTTGTGGGAGCGATGGGATACAAGATTCTAGGCTTGCTGGAGCAATGTGATACTAGATTAGAACAAACAAGGAGAAGGAGATACATATTCAGGCCAACAACTTGAAAAGCGTTGACACTATTAGGTTCTTCTCAATAACATAATGTGGAAAAGAGGGTTATAACAGATGCCCCCTACTACATGCGGTCAGAAGAGAAACAGATGGTTGAAATCTATTAAAAAAATATACATCAAAATAAGAGTAAGGAGTCAAAACAACGGGACCATATGAAAGCCTCACTAACAACCAAATCTCAATCATAATAAGATTATCCCCAAGGCGGGCATACCCATGCTCAACATATATACTAACTAAACATGGCCACCAACCATACATGAATATCCAGGACATGATATGCTAGCACGTGGCCATTAGAAATACACAGTAGATCCATGCAAGAGACCAAAATAACATAACCACCAGCAAATACAATGTGGATCTATGTCACAATATACATTAGTAGGACTACAGACACATAAAACAAAAGTGCCCCAGAGTAGTCCTCAAAATATATAAGATGTTATAAAACTCCAACGCAACTTGGGAATGGTGCCATATAGAGTGGGATATTCCTAAACCCAAGGTATTCTACTCAACCCTGATGGTTAAAAACTACAACATGTGAATAAATGAGTTAATTTGACCATGGTAGAAACCATCTAATTACCAATCATTGAGGTATACAACTAACAAACACAAGGGGTCCCACCAATAATGAAAATAGAACCCAATTTAACTAGCACGACCCACACAGTGTGAATAATTGCACTGACATAGAACACTCATGAATTCAACCAATCAAGAGTCAATGAGTTAAACCCATTGTCGATTGTGAGGAAGCTTGCCACTAAGGGCTGCATGCCCCAAGGTACTAATGGTTCCTAGATCAAACACATAGATAATGAGTTGAAGTCGATAGGAGAAGATTTTTTGGAGGGACTTAATGCATCTCCCATCAATTGGCATGGACTTGTTGATGGTGCTGAAAATATGTCAACCAAGGGGGTCTCCCCAATGTGAATTCCCAAATAGAACTCACACCGTTTGGAGTAGGAGCCCCATTTAGAGAATCAGCCTGACCACCATAAATCTAATATTTGCCTTGGTTGTAATATCACATACGAGAGTATGCACATGACCTTTGAAATTGGCAAGTAAGTTGACACTGTGAAACACAAATTGCAATGTGTAAACAAAGACTGTCATGGAAGGAAAATAAAAGTGAGCCTCTAGAAGGAAAGTAATAGTACCATCCTAAGAGAGACACATGAGAGCAAGGAAAGGGTCATTACTTATCTAGTCAAATAGTTCACACAAACATTAAAAAAAAAAATAAAAAAAAAAAATAAAAAAAAACAACATTAAATAAAATGCAACACATTCAACACTATAAGCACCAAATCCATCGAAATAGTTCAATTTCTTTAGTACAGATGAGATCAACATATGTCGCAAACATTGAAGGAATATTCTTACAACTTTTAAGACACACACATGAAAGTTTTTTGCCTAAATGTGCTTTTTATTATTAGGTGTAAGATTCAAGTACAAAGTTACAATGGTGAGCCACTAGCTCCAATAGTGGACATTAAGTCATTGCTTGCTTCTCCAAAGAATGATCTTCTCTCCTATGCTAAGCTGGAGAAGCCAAGACTAGCTCTCCAAAGGTTAGGCCTCTAGAATCCCTTTGCTTGTGTTATGAGGTTTCTTTTATAACAAGAGGAATGACCTTTCATATCCCCTATGACCCTTGAGTTACCCTCATGACTCTTGGACTTCTAATGACTTTTGGACTTCTCCTAAAGACTCTTTTTTCAACCTATGACTATGTGACTTTTCATATTCCACATATGACTCTTGGACTTCCACACATTACATTCTTTCCTTTCCTTTTGATAATTACATCATTATATCCACAAATGATGTGGAAAAATACACGGACACACATGACATTATGATGGCACTGGTACAAGTCACAACTTGACAGTGACGACATGGATTCCATGATGTGATGGAAATGCCAAGCTTCTCCTCTTGCTACTTTATCTTCAACCTTCATGAGAGGTCTTAAAGATCTATTTTTTCCTTCATATTCACCCTCCAAGGGGTTAAATGTTATGGAGTCTTCATGTGGTCTTGATCTTTGGTATTTTTTCATAAACTGGTGTTCCTTCATCTTCTTGCTTGATGACCTCTTCATGGTTTCAACTTCACAAGTGTATTTTAACATAGTCTGCTTCTCCTCCTATCTGGGTATCATCCTATCATGTTAATATATAGTACCTGCAAGTGAAATGCACTCATGACAAGACGACATCAGTCTCGAAATCTCCTAGTCTAACTTCATGAAAATGTTGATTGAGCTGGAACTAGGTGTTGGACTGTTAGGTACCAATACTACTAGTGTAGCCCCTTATTGTTATTGTTAGTGTAGTCCCCTTATTGTTATTGTTGTGCCCATGTAGTCCTCATATTGATATTATTATTCCCCATAGAATCCCACTATTGTTATTGGTGTGCCCTTACATTATTATTGTTATGTAGGCTATGATTATATTGTGACCCCTTAGACTCCTATATATAGAAAGGAGGTATTGTCATTTGTAACATTTAAGAATTGTTCATTTATGTCATTTAAAGGAGGTTTCCCCCTCAAACATGTAATTTCGAAGTCATTGATCTATCTATTTTTTGATCTGGTTACATAACATTTTGGTATTAGAGCTTTGGATTATAGGGTTCCGTTACTTCAAACAGGCCATTATGGAATTGTCACTATAAAGTTTTTTTTTCTATGAAGCTTCAAAAGCTAAAATTATAACCATGTGGAGCTGAAACCTTAGTAAACTTCATGTACAAATTTCAGACCTTGTCTTGCTATATGTTCGAAGATATGATTTGAGGAAGTTAGTGTTTTTGAAGGCTCCAGAATTCCATCTCAAACATGTGACCTAGGGAAAATCATCATAACTTTTTCTCTGAGAATCAGATTTGAATTTCATAATATGTGAGGGAAAGAGGACAAAATCTAGTTTCTTTTATATAATTTTCAAGGCTTAAGGTCGAAACAGTGACATGTGACACTCCGTACAAGTTTGCTCTACTGAACTAGTCTATAATCAGGTCATCATGGGATATTGGGCATAACTCTTTCCTGAAGAATCCAATCTTGGTCTGACTTCTTGGGTTGGAAAGAAGACTCATAGGGCTACCTCAAGGAAAAATTCAGATCTTGGATATTCAAAATTACAAATATACAACAGCTACAATATATAGCTCCTAAAAAGAAAGGAAAAGGTGTGTATTTTTTAAATTTTGCATAACATTTGTTTGAAAAATCAGTTTGAAGTGATTCAGAGGGCATAGTGAAGCGTACATATCATTGTTTGATTTCAAAATTTCTCAAGAAAAAAAATGGTCATAGCTAGTAAGCAACTAGAAATATCTTCTATGGCACATGAAGAAGAGGAATAAATGCAACATGATATATCAAAATTACGAGACCAAGTACAAAAAATTTCACTCTCGCAAAGAGTAACCAAAAATGAAATGGAATCTAATATGGACAGTTTGAAGAATAGTTTAAAATCAGACATGGAAGGTTTGAAGGATGGATTAAAAGTAGACATGGAAGGTTTGAAGGATGGTTTAAAAGTAGACATGGAAGGTTTGAAATAAGGTTTGACAAAGATGATACAGGAAATGATTCCTAATGGATAAAAGATATTAGATGAAACACATGATGAGAGAAAAAGAAATGTTAATCATGATTTCTCAGATTCTAACATTGGATTAAAGACCCACCATATTCCAAAGATCGATTTGAGGAAGTTTGATGGCAAGGACCTGGTAACATGGATACTACATATGGAGCAATATTTTGATCTCCATAATGTGCAACACACACAAAAGGTATGCATTGCAACTTTATATTTAGAATCCAATCAATTTTTATGGTATCGATGAATTTTTTCTTGTAAACCACTTGTCACTTGGTCAATTTTTACGAAGGAAATGATAGCACATTATGAGGATACATAAAGCAACACATTCTTTAGCCAATTGATAAATCTCAAACAAAAGGGTTCAATGATAGAGCACATATAGGACTTCCAAAAATTGAATATAAGGGTAAATAATATTCCAGAGGAACATAGGATTCATGTATTAATAGGGACTTTAAAGGATAACATCCAACATGAGGTTCTCCTTTGGGAACCTGATTCATTGGAGAAGGCATTCAGGGTGGAAAGAAAAGTTGAAAGAAAAATTATGGCAACAAGGAAGTCTACCACTCACAACTATAAATATGGAAGTGTTGCTGCTCCTAGCGTTCCACAACCTACAAGGTTGACACCACAACGATTGGAAGAAAAAATAGAAAATTGGCTTTATTACAGTTGTGATAACAAATACACTTAAGATCATAAGTGTGTTGAGAATAAATTATTTTACATAGATTGTGAAGAGGAGCATGAAAGGAACAAGAAATGTCAAAAGAAGAAGATATACACCAAGAACCAACCCTAGAGAAAGAAGAAATTAATCCGACCATATGTTGTAATGCATTGGTAAGAATTACAATTCCTCGAACTCTCAAGATAGAAGGACATATCAAGAAGAAAAAAGTTAATAGTTCTGATTGATTTGGGTAGTACCCATAATTTTATTCATTTTAAGATAGCCAAGGAATTGAATTGCTTCCTATATCCAGTACTAGAGTGTCAAGTGATGGTTGTAAATGGAGGAACTATAAATTTCTCTAAGAAGTGACATAATATCAAGCTAACCATGGGGGAATATGTATGGAATACTCCAATACTTTCTATTCCAATGGGTGGTGTTGATGTTGTGCTAGGAGTCCAATGGTTACAATCTTTGGGTATGATAGATTTTAATTCAAGAATTTTTTTTTTGGGAAGGAAAGGAAGTTGAATTAAGGGGTATCTAAGGGAAACCAAGAAATATAATCAGCTCTAATGGAAGGACAAAGCTTTTAAAGAAATAACAATGGGGTGTAATTGCACAATTATTCTCACCAGAGATTCAAACATTGAAATCATCTATTTTTCCAGATCTCCAAAAAGTCTTAGAAAAATTTGAGACTCCGAAAGGCTTCCAACCTATTTGTGATCATGATCATGATATTCATTTTATTACAGGAATTGTTCCTCCAAACATCAGGCCTTATAGATATCCCTATGCCCAAAAGAGTGAAATTAAATGTATGGTTGCAGAAATGCTAGAGGGCGCTATAATTCAACCTAGTCAAAGTTTTTTCTCTTCTCCAGTAGTATTGGTGCATAAGAAGGATGGATCATGGTGCATGTTTCCGAATTAGAGGGAGCTCAACAAGATCATTATTAAAGGAAAATTTCCCATTTTGGTCATTAATGAATTGTTGGATGAATCACCCTGAGAAATTTAGTTCACCAAGTTGGACCTTCGTTCAGGATATCCTCAAATTAAAATGAAGACTAAAGACATTCTGAAAACAACATTTATAACTCATGAGGGTCATTATGAATTTTTTTCATTCCTTTTGGCCTTACCAATGCACCTTCTACACTTCAAGGTTTGATGAATTCCATTTTAAAACCCTTAGAAAAATTGTGTTAGTATTTTTTTGATGATATACTAATCTACAACAAGTCTTGGAAGGATCATGTTCAACATGTTGACTGGGTTCTCAAACTATTGGAGGAGAAAAAATTATATGAAAAAACCTGCAAATGTTTCTTTGGAGTGCAGGAAGAGGAATATTTGGGTCATGTTGTATCTCATGAGGATGTTAAGGTAGACCCTAAAAAAATTAAAGCCATTAAGGAATGGAAAATCCCCACAACCATAAAGAATCTTTGAGGATTTCTCAAGTTGATAGGGTATTATCGCAAGTTTGGTAAGAATTATGGGAGAATAACAACACCTCTAACAATATTATTGAAGAAAGTTGCATTTTCATGTACTCCAGAAGCAACTAAGGCCTTTGAACATCTTAACGAGGCAATGTGCTAAGCATTAGTCTTAGCTATGCCAGACTTCACAAAAACCTTTATTGTGGAATGTGATGCCTTGGAAAATGGAATTGGTATTGTTTTAATGCAAGAAGGAAGACCCATTGCTTTTGAAGTTCGTCCAATCAGAGGAAAGTATTTATGCAAACCTATTTATGAGAAGGAAATGTTGGAAATACTACATGCACTAAAGAAATGACGACCTTACCTAATGGGAAGAAACTTCAAGGTAAAAACAAATCATGATAGTCTCAATACTTTTTGGAACAAAGATTTTCTTCGGAAGAGTAGAAAAAATGGGTCACAAATATGTTGGGTTATGACTTTGAAATCATCTACAAAAAAGGAAAGAAAAATGCTTTTTCAAATTCACACTCAAGAAAGAAGAAGGATGTGGAAGGAATTGTTTGTGCCATTTATATTATCCAACTAGATTGGATAACCAAAGCAAGAGATGAATGAAAGAATGATGAAGGGTGGATGCTCATTCAAAAGTTGCATCATGATCCTAATATATCTAAAACATTTAGTTAGAAAAATGATTCATTATGGTACAAATATCACTTATATCTTTGTAAGAATTCCCAACCCAAACAAAAGGTTCTTTTGGAATTCCACACCTCTCCCTTAAGATGCCACTCAGGATTTTTAAAAAATTACCACAGGGTTAAGAAGGAATTTTTTTCGGAGGGCCTTAAATTTGATATTCAAAATTTTGTGGCGGAATGTTTGGTTTGCCAACAAAATAAATTTGAGACAATTAAGACCTCAGGTCTGTTACAACCTTTAGCCATTCCAAATCAACGTTAGGAGGAGGTTTCAATAGATTTTATCACAGGTTTACCCAAGTTAGAAGGAAAGAGTGTCATCGTGATGGTAGTCAATAGACTTACCATGTATGCACATTATTGTGCACTATCTCATCCATTTAAAGCCAGTACAGTTGCTACTGCATTTATGGAAATTATTCAAAATCTACATGGAAACCCAAAGATTATTGTAAGCGACAAAGATCCCATTTTCACTAGAAAGTTTTGGACAAAATTATTTTCTTGTCTAGGTACTCAATTAACTCATAGCTCACCTTATCATCCTCAATCTGATGGAAAAATGGAGATATTGAACAAATGTTTGGGAAGGGTATCTTCATTTCTTTGTATCTAATAAACAAACACAATGGCCCTTCAAGTAGTTACCTCTAGCTGAATGGTGGTATAACACTTCCTTCCTTCCTATAGCAAAAATGATCCCATTTATGGCACTTTATGGATATCTTCCACCATCCATCACATAATCTTTAATAGAAAATTCTAAGTTTAAATTAATGGAAGATAACATCGAGCATCAACAACAAGTTCTTCGTCTCTTAAAGGATAACCTCACTTTGGTGCAAAATCGAATGAAATAGCAGGCATATCAACATAGTAGTGAAAGAAGTTTTGATGTAGGCAATTGAGTATTTTTACGACTACAACCATACAAACAAATGTCCCTCAAGCAAGCTAAGAAGGATAATAAATTATCACCAAAGTACTATGGTCCTTACAAGGTGTTGCAAAACATTAGTACTATGGCATACAAATTGGATCTTCCTGTATCTTCTCAAGTACATCTAGCTTTCCATGTTTCATGCTTAAAGAAGATTATAGGTGACAAGCTCCCAATTCAAACAATATTGCCAAAAATTGACGAGGAAGGAGAAATAATATTGGAACCTGGAGCAGTCATGGAAAAAAGAACCCAACAGCTACAAAATCGATCAATTTCAGAGTATCTCATCAAGTGGAAGAACTTACTCTATGAAGATTCCACATGGGAGGATGAGAATTCTATACAGAAGCATCCAGAACTACTCAAGCGTTGAAGACAACACTTTTTTGAAGGAGATGGGCATGTTAGGTCCTTATACTAATAGTGAAGCCCATAATTGCTATTGTGAGTGTAGCCCCGTTATTGTTATTGTTGTGCCCATGTAGTCCCAATATTGTTATTAGTGTGCCCCATAGAAGCCCACTATTTTTATTGTTGTTCCCTTACATTATTATTGTTATGTAGGCTTTGATTATATTGTGACCCCTTAGAATCCTATATATAGAAAGGAGGTCTTGTCATTTGTATCATTCAAGAATTATTCATTTGTGATGTAAAGGAGGTTTCCCCCTCGAAGAGGCTAATTTTGAATTTGTTGATCTATCTCTTTTTTGATCTAGTTACATAACATGGACTGAGAGGTAGACTCGAGGATTGCACAGTGCATTGTTCTAGAGGTTAGGAGTGATGGAATGAAGCTTGAGACTACGCAATGCATAATTCTTGAAGTTTGGGAAAGATGATTACACGGTTGAGGAGCTCAATGAAGTAGTCTTAATCCTTGAGACTATGCAATGCATAGTTTTGGAGGGAGTCTGATTAGTGGATTGTGCAATTTCACAATTCAAGGACTCAAGGAGGTACCTTGATTACTGATACTGCATAATGTGCAACAAGAGATTGGATGGGATGCATGATTGCATAGTTTCTTTGGGAAGGTAGGAAATCCTTGAGCATTGTGATTGCACAATGTGTAGTCCTCGTAGGCATAAACTAAGCATTGTGTAGTTCCAGTAGGCAAGGGATTAGCTTGAGGCTTGCCACTGTGCAATGCATAGTTCAAGGAGGGTAGAGTGAGCTCAAGTTAGTTTGGCATAAAAATTTCCAGAATTTGGTTAAGTGTAGGATCGGTGAGGCAATGATGAAACCAAGGTAGGACTTGAAGATGGTCACGCACTCAAAACAATCGACGACACAACATATAACACTCAACACTTTGCAAACAACATGATCCCCTTAATGTGACAACGAAGCGATACTCTCCTCCAAGTGTGACACTTAGGGTACACTTTGTGATGACAATGATGACACTTGTATGAAAGTGCATGAAACTTTGGGAATGGATCTAATACATTTTTATATGGAAAATAAGACCCATTGACACCAAATTTTCCTCTTGAAATAGACCAGAACACTACTACGAAAGTAAGAGAAAAGTGCAAACAACACTTGGAAAGGTTCAAAGAAAGTGTAAGAAACACATGCTAGAGTGAAGATAACATGAAAATGATAGTTATCAAAATGAATGCAAGCAAAAATGATAATTGTGAACATGAAAGCGACATTTGAGAGAACAAAGGTATGCTAGAGTGACATTTGAGAAAACTCACCAAAATGAAAGCCCAATTACAATCGAAGTGAGGGAAACTACCAATGGAGAGTGTGCATTAATTGGTCAATATGTATTGAGCAGTACATCGTCCTTATGGATTGCACAATCACTATCATTAGTGATCATGCAAGCCTTCCCTTCAAGAGTTGTGCAATGCTCGTCTAAGCTTGCATATAAAGATATATGTTTGTGGATTCATAGCATATAGAACATGTGTGAGAAAGTGACTTTGAAACTTAGAAGAAGACTCAATAATTTAAAAATAATTAGATGACCACAAAGTGACCATAGAATGACAGATCACAAGATCCTCAATAGGCTCCATAATTCAAGTGTAAGAAAAATTTTGGAGGGTGTTTGTTGCAGTGACAACACTTGGATAAACACTGGTAGAACTCCAGTTTCTTTGCTTAGCTTTCATCTTTAAGTGAAAAGTATTCATCTTTAAGTAAGTATTGATTCATTGCATGGATTACCTTGGCTTTCCCATTTGACCTAGTTATGGATATAGTCTCCTTTATTCCTTTTCTCGAGTAAACACATTTACAAAGATTTCTAAATCACAATTATTTCAATCCGGGAGAGGGTAATATAGTAATGTGAGTTAGAGATAATCAAAGTATGAGTTTTCATCTCTAGTGTTTCTCCACAGCCAACATGCCTAGGCAATACCTTGACAAAGTCACTACAGGAACAAAAGAATCGCTTCACTATGAGCGAGCATAAAAAATACCCAGACGAAGTTATTTGCTTCACCTCTCTGCACATGATTCCTTTCTCTTCTTTCACCCCTTTATTTATTTTATTATAGGACTGTGCTTAGGAACTTATTTATTTTACTAGTGTGGGGATCTCGAATTATTTAGAGTAGAAGAGGTTGTTCTATAAGAGAAGGATATATATACCTCTAATGTAGGTTTACTCACTATTGATTTTCCCCTTTCCCTTCTCTACTCGATTGGATTGGCAGGGAGAACACCATTTAATTACAATGCTAAGTCAAGGAATCAAGATCCTTGAATAGATATGGGCTTTATGGTTTGACCAATTTTTTTTTGTTTGAATGGATCGTTTTTCCATTCAAACATCATTGACTTTAAAGAGTATATGTAAACCCAAGATAGAGAAGAGGATAATAGATAAGCCAAGAATTGTTTCTCGTCACAATTTCCCTTTTCAAAATTTACCACATTTTAGTTTGAACCAACAAGAGACATCTTTCATGCAAATTATTATTAAGCAAAACATGAAATAAAAGACAAAACAAAGAAACAAGATAAAATATAAAAGCAAATGGTGGTTGAACATAAAGCGACATGTGAGACAAAAATGGGAAAACAAAACAAATGTAGAGACTATATGGAGAGAAAATGAAAAATGAGTGTTCAAAGGAAAACTAAAATACAACTAGACATACTCCTAACCTAACCAACTAGAAGTTCAAGGTCAAGAGCTATGAGATCTCCAATGTAACCACCGTACCTACTCTTGACCTGCAAACACAAAGATACCAACAATTAAAAATGATATATAATGATGTGCAACAGAACAGATAAGAACTTGAGTAGCTTGCACAAGATATCCAAGGTCTTGATGAAAAGCAGAAAGGTGTTCCATAACAATTAATTGTAACCACCCAACAACCTTACCTTTTCAATGAGAAGAATAGTCATCCAAACCTTAAAGGCTTCTTGTGGATGAATCTTCATCAGCATTGTCCTTCTTAGTAAGCATCAAGAAATCTCAAAACTTATTATTAATAAATAGGCTTCCTAAATAAGATGCTTCCATCCAGTCATAGATTGGATCATGAAATCTAAAACAATCCTTTTGAAAACCATGAAATCCTTGAAAAGATGGATTTTCAATTAGAGGTGTGGTATCAAGATGAGAATATTGTAAGGGAAAATATGTCTGATTATGTTTAGAAGGCTTGTCAAGATAGTGAGAGCCCTATGTAACCATCATTGAAGACTGAAGTCCCTCAATTGTTTGAAAAATATATGAACAATGAGATGATAAATTATAAATACCATTGGATTTAACTAGATCAAACGACATAAAACAACCATCGTCAGGTATATTGCTGGGCAAATAGTTATTGAAATGACAACTATTATATCCATCATTATGATCATATCTATAGTTTAACATACAAAACTCTTAATTGTTGATTGATTCCCTTTGTGTCCAATTCCATGCTAGACCAGTAATATGAAATCTTGCGGAATTAAAAGTAATTTCCATCCTTGTAGATCTGGGAAACTAATAACATGCTGACAAAATATTACAAGTACATATCAAATCAGATCTATAATCTATATCAACATGGGGGCTTTGATCCACTAAATGATTCAAGAATTGAATTTTTCTTAAAATGATTGATTAGGCCTGAAAAAAATGATTTTCTTAATGACATTCAAAATGAAGATTGGGAGTTGATTGTTCACCATAACATTCAACATATATGGATTCTTCGGCCAAACATAATCTTTAAATTGATAAACTTCACAATTTTATGCAATCATGAAAGGCATACATTCTAATCCCGAGTGAGATAAAAGAGGTTTGCATGAAGATGAGTTCACTACAACAATATTCTCTATCTGATCTCAAGAGATTGAAAAATTATAATGAGAAATCCAAAAATCCATCAAGAGTTTGCATCCAGAAAAATAATATGAATGAAACAATTCTGTGAGAAAATAAAGATTTGACATGGTTAGAGAATCTCACCAGGATTTCGAGAACTTGACATAACAATCAACGAAAGTTGAAGTGCCTCGACTTCTTGAGAAGTTATGGAACTTTGAAAAGATAAATAACAAGATTTTGAAAACTAAGTCAGATCGCAAATTGCATGTACTGGACAACTTATATTAGTTAAGTTAACATGATTACTATTTTTTGAGAAGATTTTTTTGGTGTAAATCACATTAGAAACCATCTACATCACTGGTTTGGTCATAATTTTCAACCTCAACAAACAAATTACTCAAGTCATAATATTCTTCTAATCACTAATCGAGAGATGTATGAATTGGAGAAATCTCATGAGCTAACTGATTTGAAGAGTTGTCCTCATGCAAAATAGGAAATGATAAGGGATGGAATATATGCTCTATGATTTAATTTCTTTCTTCTTCTTTTTCACGGATAATCTCACTATCCTATGTCAATTGAGAAGTAAACTCATCAAATTTGAACTTGAAGAGCATGGAGTATCTTCATCACAGTTTGATGCATTACAAACAATAGAGCACAAACGATAGGAAGGTGAAGAGGAATAAGTGTTCATAAGAGAATCTTATTTGACCAAATCAAATTTAATATCTAAATCTTTTGAAATAAATTATTCTTGAGAAACCAAAATATCAATCGGTGCATTTGGGCATTCATCACCATGTACATCAACAAAATCAGATTCATCAAAATGTTGGTTTAGATCCACAAGTGATGTGGCAAGATACATGGACACACATGACATTGATATGGCAATGGTACAAGTCACAACTTGACAATGATGACATGGTTCCATGATGAGATGGCAATGCCAAGCTACACCTCTTGCTACTTTGTCTTCAATATTCATGAGACAGCTAAAAGATCTGCTTTGTCCTCCATCTTCACCCTCCAAGGGGTTGAATGGTATGGAGTCTTCATGTGGTCCTGATCTTTGGTCTTCTATCATAAACTGGTGTCCCTTCGTCCTCTCGCTTGATGACCTCTTCATGGTTTCAGCTTTACAAGTTTCTTTTAGCATAGTCTCTTTCTCCTCCTCTTCGGGCATCATCCTGTCATGTCAAGATATAATACTTGCAAGTGAAATCCACTCATGAAAATACTACATCAATCCAGAAATCTCCTTTTCTAACTTGCTTCATGAAAATGTTGATTGAGCTAGAAATGGGTGTTGTACTAAGAAGCAGACTCAAGGATTGCATAGTGAGAAATTCCAGGGGTTAGGAGTGATGGACCAAAGCTTGAGACTACACAATGTGCAGTTCTGGAGACCTAGGAAAGATGATTGCATATTTGAGGAGCTCATTGACACAATCTTGAGCCTTGAGACTGTGAAATACACAATTCTAAAGGGAGACTAGTAAGTGGATTGTGTAGTTTGATAGCTCAAGGACTGAGGGCGACATCTTGATGACTGAGACTGAACAATGTGTAGCAAGAGAATGATTGGGAGGCAAGATATGTAGTTTTTGAGGGAAGGGAGGCAATCCTTGAGCAGAGTGACTATGTAACGCATAGTCCTTAGAGACATAAACTATGCATTGTGCAGTTCTAGGAGGCAAGGGATCAACATGAGGATCGCCACTGCACAATTCACAATTCAAGGAGGGTAGAGTGATCTCAAGTTGGTCGGGAAAAATAAGTTTTGGAATTTGGTTAAGTGTGGGACTGGTGAGGAAAAAATGAAACCAATGTAGGACTTTAACATTATCACACACTCAAAAGAATCAACGACACAACATTGAACACTCAACACTTCAGATACAACATGATCCCCTTAATGCAATGACAAAACAATACTCTCCTCTAAGTGTAAAACTTAGGGTACACTTTGCAACGACAGTGATGAGACTTGTACACCAGTGCATGAAAATTTGGGAATGGGTCTAATACATGTCTATATTATATAAGACTCATTGACACCAAATTTGCCTCTTAAAATAGACCAAAGCATTACTTTTGAAATGTGCAACACTTCCCATGCCAAATGACAACACTAACAAAAGTAAGATAAAATTGCAAACAACACTTGTAAAGGCTCAAATAAAGTGAAAGCGACACATTCCATGGAAAATATAACACGAAAATGATACTTATCAAGGTGAATGCAAGAAAAAACGATTGTTGTGAACATTAAAACAACACTTGAGAGAACAAAGGTGCACTAGAGAAACAATTGAGAAAATGTACCAAAATGAAAGTGCAATTACAATTGAAGCAAGGAAAACTGTCAATTGAGAGTGCACACTAACTATTGATATATTGTGCATTACACCGTGCTTATGGATTGCACAGTCACTATCACTAGTGATTGCGCAAGCCTTACCTTCAAGAGTTGTGTAATGCTCATTTGAGCTTGCATATAAAGATATGTGTTTATGGATTCATCGTAGATAGAACATGTGTGAGAAAGTGACTTTGAAACTTATAAGAAGGCTCAATACTTTACAAATCATTAGATGACCACAAAGTGATCATAGAATGAAAAATCGTAAGATCCTCAGTAGGCTCCAAAATTCAAGTGTAAGCAAAATTTTGGAGGGTGTTTGTTGCAACAACAACAAGACCAACCCGGGAGATGATATGAACAGATGAAGTCACCAAGTACAATTGGCATAGGGATGGTTGACATGAAATGTGATGAGCACCAATATTGCAGCAAACATGTTGCAACTCCTGGAGCTACCAACTTTACTTTATCAACCCGGGGCTCGTACAAACTTGGCGGTGACAATGTTGTGTACACAAGTAAAAGTGATGGTTCTTCCTTTTGTCATTGTTCAACTGGTAAGAGACCACTAGGTTTTGCAAGACAGACTTCTATGGATTCAAAAAAAGCTTGGTTCCTTGATGAAATAAAGAGAAATATACTCTAAGAGAGAGATGATCTACTACAATAATGAAAGAGACTTAAATTCAATGCTAGGGCACATCATTTCATAATTAACTGCTAAGAGCTATGCTTTGCAATGATGATAAATTAACATGAACAAAATGCTACTATCCTAAGCATGGAATCTAAGAACATCAAATACGACTGCTATGCATGTAAAGGACTGTAAGAAATATGTTTTTCCTTTTTATGATTTTCATGAAAAGTCAAGTGTGCAAACTAATCTCTTTTGGTGATGTGGCAGGTGGTTTAGTTGTGCTGATGGATGGCTAGAAGGTTTAGAAGACGACTGGAAGGTTTCAGGGACCCTTGGGTGACCTTAGGAGGCTTCCTAGAGGTTTTCCCTCAATTCGGCCCCAAAACAGGCCATTACAGGAAAACCTACAGGATTCCCTGTATTTCTACAGGATTCAGCATGAGAAAAATGATGGGTGTTGGAGGTGATGGAAAGCTTAGGGAAGGTGGTTGATGGGTGGAATGGAGTGAGAAGGGGCTTAGGATCACTCAAAACCCAAAACCAAGATTAGGAGATGGTTGGATTCGCTCAAAATGCTTGAGGAAATTTCTATGTAAAATGATGAAATTGGTGAAGGTTTTGATGAAAATGAGGAATGCCTATGGGTGAATGAATTTGGAAGGTGGTTGCTTGCTATGAGATCTCTTTCTACTTCTAAAGTTCCTTCTCTGCATCAAACCTGTGTGATTTCCAAAAAGTCATGTAAACAAGAAGAATTCTCATGAACTAGAAAAACAGAATTTAATGAACTAACGGTCTACCTTATGCATGAAGAAATTGTTGAATAATTTGGAGTCATGGATGAGATCTACTGCAAGAATTAAGATAGAAGAGATGGCAATGAAATCCTACTTTGCAAAACTAATCAAATGCTAGCATAAGTACAACAAATTCTAAATATCATGAAGGAAATGGAAATCTGTCCTTTTGGGCTAGATAAGGGTCTTTTCCTCAAATCATGATCCCATAAGGAAGAAGTTAGGCCACAAGACACCTACTGATAGCTTTGTAAAGCCTCTTTTATCCCTTCTATCCTGCTACTAAAGTAAGGCACAAATGGAAGCAAACTAATAAACAATTAATCAAATCTACACTACTTGTAATGAAATATTTCTAACAACAGTTTAACCATGAATCTATGAAACTAAGCTAAGCATAAAGATACAAGAAGAGGAGCCTTTACTTCTAGGGTTGGGCCCTAACCCAAGAGCTTCAACCATTTGAGTTAACTTAGTACTGAATCAAGAAAAAACTCATTCTTATTGCCAAAACATAAAATTACATCAAAAAGTCTTCCACAAGTCTGGAGCTCGAAAATAGCTAGAGTTTACAACCAAAAATTCGAATCCTAATGAGGCTCTAGGCCTCTCTACTTATAAAAATGAAGTCTAAAATGACTTCCTTAAATTTAGGGGGGCTCGGCTCCCAAACTCGAGACGAACTACTCTTTGTTTATCATTTTCTCGGCTACCTTCTAATCTTCATGGCTTGGCTGCTTGCACTCCGAGCTGGTGGGATTAATGAAGGAATATTCGAATGAGGAAGGAGTAAATGAGGAGGATTTACCTCCTACAATCTCTCTCCCTTGTCCCTTTCGAGTTTCAAACCTTAGTCTTTGCCAAAATTCCTAGATTTTCTCAGCCAAACCTGCCTTCAATGCATATTAGTCCACTAGGCATAATATCTCACTTTAACTCATCTCATTAAACAAAATATAATAAAAAAATGTAATAAGTTGTGAGAAAAGTTGGTTTAACTAAGCTAGGAGGTGAATTAAGGCCCATATAATTACTCAATGATGAGGCTCATCATCACCCTCCTACTGAAATTGTTGCTCATCCTCTGAGCAACTCAATCAATATCCATGTCCTTCATAGCTCTAGTGGCCTCCCTGACATCACATGCCTCTGTTGTGGTTTCCTCTTCTTGTTCATAGAAACCTACTTTCTTTTCTACCTCCTCCCACTGCCTCTTTTCTTCTTCTTCCTCCCTTCTATCATTCCTAATAGCAGTGGTGGACTGAGTTTCAAGCCAATCCAATTGACTTTAAGCCTTTGCATGGATTGCTTGTACATGGGTTTCTTGTTCAGTGCTTCTCCCATTCTTTGAGGAGAGTGGTACCCTCTTATCTTTAAACTGTATGGAAATGTGTTCCATCTCTTGAGGCAAGCATGTATGCTATCTGATCCAGGTGGATATTGGTGGCCACCCGCTAATTCGACTTGGATCCCCTCTAGCGCTTCATGTAGTTTTTTTCAGTTTCCTTAGTTATAGCACAATTTACTATTTTTAGCAATTTTTCGGGTCCTAAACTTCTGGAGCCGTTTTGAGGCCCTAAACGACGTTTTTTTGGAAATCTACTGCCAGCAATTTTTCTGTCTAAAAAACGTCTTTTCCGTAGTAGTCCTCGGAGAGATCTTTCCAACGGGCTATCATGCGCGTCAAACGGAGATAAGACGACCAATTCGCGACCCCGGGAAGTTGATGTACCAACTTAACCAAAAACGGGGCCAATAATTTGGCGTTTCATCTTCCAGGGTTAGGTTTTGGAATGTGAAGGGTTTTTCCATTGTTTCTCAACAATAAATAGGCCTTCGAGCCTCATTGTAACACAGTACAGAGGCATCTAGCCACACATCTCTTCTCAGAGATAAGCTGCCATCGCCCTAGCTGGTTTATTTCCATTTCTGGTTGTAAGCATATTTCAGTATTTTCCACTAATGAAATGAAGTATTATTTCCGCTGCATCTTTGTGTATATGGTTATCTCTGCAATTTGTTGCGTTCCTATTTAAGTTTGGATCAGTGGTATCAGAGCGGTCTGCTTTTTCTCGGTTTTTTCTTTGCATGTCCCCAACAAGGTCGGGATATAAGTAGTTAGGGCTTGAGCTGGTCGAACCTTTGCAAAGCCAACCTCGCAAATCCCGACGACCTCCCATGGCGGATGAGAAGAAAGATGAGGGAGCAGAAGATCCTATCAAAATCTTGCTCGAAGAAGCCCTCAAGCGACAACGGAACGCGATGATGGACAGCTTTGCCCAAATACTTCAGCGGCTACCCAAAAGTGATGCATCGGCTTCCAGCAACTACTCTGGAAATGCCACGCCCTTTAAGGTACAAGTTAATTTTGAAATCCCGATATTCGAGGGTCAGATAGATGCAGATTTTGTAGATAAATGGTTAAATCTGCTAGAGGGTTATTTTTCTGTTCATGAATTTTCGAGTCGGGAAAAGATTGTTTTCTCTCTTCTCAAAGCAGCCCCCCACGTCAAGGACTGGTGGGAAACCTACTGCGAGGAGAAGGATGAAACTACAGGCTCGCTATTTTCAGCCGCACCCACCTAGAATTCATTCGGGGAGGCCATTAAGGAGCAATACTACCCTGTTGGAAACTATGAGGATGAATACATAAAGTGGACCACGCTGTGGCAGGGAAGGGATCAAGATGTGCCGGAGTTCACCAATCTTTTCCATACCCTTCATACGAAGTTGGGTATCAAGGATTTGGAGCAGCATTTGATACTCAAATATCGCAGCTGCCTGCACAAGTACATCCAGGAAGAAATGGAATTCCTGAACATCTCCTCTCTCGGCATAGCATACCGATATGCCGTCAAGATCGAGCAGAAGTTTAAACAAAAGAAGCTAGACTTTGGATCTGCGAATCAAAAGCAAGGGAAAGGTGCCCCGAAACCACAGAACAAAGGACAAAGCCAAGGCGGGGCAGCCCAAGACAACCCGCCAAAGCTACAAGCAAAGAACAGTGCTGCAAAGCCAAAAAAGGACACGGGAAAATGGTGTGAGTTCCATAAGAGATCCACTCACAACACAAGTGAGTGTCGGGCGAAGCAGTCGCTGGTGGCTGAGCTAAAGGTTTCAGAATCAGATGCAGGTTCTGACTTTGAGTCAAAACCCGACAAGGGGAATGACAAAGGGAAGCAGATCATTGATGCGGATCCCAACGCCACTGTTGCTACTGCTAAGATCCAAAAAAATGAACCTGAAGATCCAAAGGAGGAGGAGCGTCTCTTCCACTCCCAGATGTGGGTAAGGGGCTCCCCGCTACAGTTCATTGTCGATAGCGGGAGCCAAAAGAACCTCATTTCGGCAGAGGTCGTGAAGCGGTTGGGCTTACCGACCACAGCACATCCACAACCATACACCATTGGGTGGCTTCACCAAGGACGAGATCTTCGCGTGAGCCAGCAGTGTCGCCTTCCATAAAACATCAAGCCCTTCACAGATGAGGTATTGTGTGACATTGCTCCCCTTGAAGTTTGTGATGTATTA
>APFE031541708.1:172742-194956 GCA_000404065.3 Pinus taeda | reverse complement strand
TTAAGAAATTGTTGCCACATAAATTATAATAAGAATAAATACATAGTAATACATGGAAGATAATACTCGTCATTAGAGGACTTATCGCCATGATTCATGTATCTATTACTTAATATAGATTGTCAATGGGTTTTAAGTTGAGACATTAAGTTTGGAAGTATGGACCAAGTGGGAGAATGTTAAGCTCCATTATGTTTTTACCAACTGCTGCCTACAGTTATGGCAATAAACTGCAGTCTTTCCTTAATTTCTGGAAACCAACTACAGTAATTTCCTTAAATTAAGGAAATCAACTGCAGTTAATTAATTTTCTTGTTGGGAGCTTCTGAAGTGGTCCATTACTCCATCTGGAGTTCTCTACCTTGATCTGTGGAAGTGGTCCATTACTCCATCTGGAGTTCTCTACCTTGATCTGTGGAACACCTGACACATAGCCATTAGAAGCTTGATGGAAGCTTGGCTATAAATTCATCTGTTTGGTCCCCAAGCTTGCATCTCAATCCCCTTAAGTTTTTACACCATCTAGCTGAGAGAGTAGAGCTTGGAAGTGCCTTCAGACTTTCTATATTCTTTTCCTTTGCTTGGATTGAAGCTGGAGTGCTGTTTCAGTAAAGAAAACAAGTGGACTGTGGTTTGCAGCAAGAGCGTTATCAATGGCTGGAGGTAATTTAATTTTCTGAGCATTAAGCCTTCATTCCAGTTTTAACGACTCTTTAAGTTTTTCCGCATATAGAATCGTTGTTATAAATTTAACATTTTCTATTAAATTCTCTTTGAAAAAGGGAAGTAATTATAGATCCTACCTCTTCATATCATTTGTTGTAGCCAACCCCTGTGTTTTCCCCTCTGAAACTCCTCCCGGCCAATCCTGTAAACTGTCTATCTGTATCCTGTAGGTTTCCTATGTGATCTTGTAGCATTTTAAAGAAAATTGCAAATTTAATAAGAAAAAAATAATAAATTAAAATTATATATATAATATATATATATATATATATATATATATATATATAAACTTTAAACTAATCAAATAAATAACTATTTTAAATAAAAATAAACTTATTAATTAAATATTATTTATTTTTTAACCAAAATTTTTAATTATAAAAATTTTATTACGATAAGATAAAATTTCATCTTAAGTGATTCAAACTTAATATACAATTAAATTTTAAATATATATTACTTTTAAATTACATAAATTATTAATTAAATTTTGTCTTGAGTATATATGCCCATGGACCAAAATTACACCAATAATCTTTTACTCATGCTTTTGAATATTATTTACTTATTAACAATATGCCCATAACCAGAATTACATCCAAGAATCTTTCACCCATGCTTTGGAATATTATTTATTTACTAACAATTATTTGCTTACAATTGGTGATGATGAAGGTATAGAATATAATAAAATGCGTTTTTAGAGTAATAATTTGTTAAGGAATCAATAAATAAATAAATTAATAAAATATTAAATAAAATTATCTTATTTGAATAAATACAATATTTTATTAAAATACCATATATTATTGTATTTAATACGGTAGGGTATTTATCTAATGAAATAATTTATTTAATATTTTATTAATTAAATATTTATTGATTTTTAAGTAAATATTATAATTAAATAATAATTATAATAAATAATAATTAAAAGTAAATAATTAAAAAAAAATAATTATAAAAATTCGGTAGAGTGAGACAAAATTAATAATGTATGTAATTTAAGCTTAATACATGAATGGAAATTTTATAAGTATTGAGGTGACAAATTATTTGAGAAATTATATGGCTTTGTTCAACTAAGTTTCAATTGAGATTAATGAACAATAACATAAAATTTCATATAATTGAAATTTTATTATGATATCATATGTAACAATTTCGATTTAAAATATACAAATAATTACATAAATTTATATGATTAATAAAAACACCTAACTCTTCAACTATTTAACATAGAATTTTCCAAAAACACAAGTAGAGACGATTTACAATATTTCTTACTTGTGTTTTTGGAGTTGAATGCTCTTTGAATTTTGCTAAGTGCAACAAATATTTTGGGGATGAATCTCCACCCAACCGTAGGCTCAACTACACATAATTTTCTACAATTGGTCATCCCCGAGCCCTTAATCAACCTAGTATTACTAGGGAATCTTTTGTCTCATAACATTATTCTCCCAAGAAAATGGATGAAGGAATGGATGAATCCGGTGCTCCTCATTGTCCATTAAATAGACCAAAAAATTTTAACACACATTCCATGTGTCAACATGCCAACTTTTATTTATTTATTTAAAGTTTTACTTAACTTAATATTTCTCTTAATTTAACTCGTTTTTATTTTATTCATTTTTACTTTTAGTTAACTTTACTTATTTTTACTATTTTTATAATATTTCATTTTATATATATATATATATATATATATATATATATATATATATATATATAATATATATATATTTATTTATTTATTTATTTAGAAACTCCATTTTATTATTTTCCTTCTCTTATTTATTATTATTATGTTCTCTTCATTATTTATTATTACGTCGTAAGACATTCCCCTCTGAAATCAACTCCCCTCCTCGCCTACATGTCATCTTGTGCACCATAAGATTAGATGTTAGATGATTGCACGAATTTCAAGCGTAAGATCAAAATAGTTACAAATTAGTTATTGGTTATTACGTGTAATGGTTCGTGACTAACGCTTTCCGACTACCATTCTTTGAGGAAAAAAATGGTTTACACCCACACTAACAGTTAGGGCAAACCTTGAAGTGCCCATAGTTGCATTCACAGTTAACGACAAAGTTGCACACAACCCTTCTTCCTCTATAACATCTGCAAATGGTGGAAACCAGCTAGCCACACCCTCCTTGCGTGACTAAAGCCACGACCTATCATTGTCCTCTGTTCGTGTGCAACTAAAAATCGAGGAAGCGCTGAAAGGTACTGTCTTGATGCCAGTTTATTAATCTCCTATTTCACATGTTCCAGGTTCATATAGTATGCTATTTTCTTGATATGCCACAAATTCTTAAAATAGATTGCAGCAGGGCATATTTGAGTCATAAGAGTTTTCTTTTGGCAGTGCATATAGTGTTCTCTGTTTTCTCTATAATGGCTTATTCGTTTTCCCTGTGTTTTTTTTTTAATTACCGGATTTGAAACTGTATCTATGATATTTCCACTGAACTTCACATTTGTTAAGGTGCGTGGCCGATGCAGTATTGAGGGTATGTACTGTAGACAGTCTATGGGAGGACTCATGTTGGCCAGCGTATCCCACTGCGCAGAGACTACATAATCTGTGGAAAGTTGTGCAACCCTTATACACAAATGTTCATTGACATTCTAGCCCTACAATGAAGCCGCTATGTTGTTTTCCTCATTGTGGATAAAAATAACCATCACCTACATGGATGATAGAAAGTTCTTGGAAATTTACAACGGATTCTTTTACACTTACTGCTATAAACACGAGGATGCTTTGAATTTACAAACTTATCGCCGTTGGAGGAAATGATGTGGATGATAGAAAGTTCTTGGAATTTTATGAAGCATCCCAAAAGAGAAGGAACATGGTTGGATACTTTACACAAAATTTAGTGGTAGGCCCAGCTTTTGAGCTTGTCTTTTTAAAACGGATTCTTTTACACTTACTGTTATAAACACGCGAATGATACACACGACCTTGTGTGTTTTAGCATCCTATTAGAGGTAAGCGATTCAACTGTAGCCTCTTGCAATGAACAGCTCATGAGAGAAGCTTATCCAGGATTGCTCATGGCTGAAAAACATCGGGACGATGTTTGATTTTAGGAGGGGGAGATGTAATGCCCCGAGGGAAACGTAAATATTTTGTTTTACTGCAGTAAAAGACAAACTGAATTTTAGTCTTGTTATCTATTTGAATTAAATAATATTTTAATTATTGAAAATGAGAAATGTTTTAAGCATCAAGAGAACTGGAAACTTCTCAAGAGGGAAGTTAGAAAGATAGTTGCTGGAAATACAACCCTAACTACCTCCCCTAACTTGAAGGGCTTCCAAAGAAAAGGAAGAGAGGGGAGGGAAAATCTGCGTTGTAAGGATAGGGAGGAAAAAGGGAAAATGACTAAGTCTGGTGATGGCCAGATAGCCATGCACGATGTGTGAGCAACTTGTTGGGGATAGTGGTACTGCAAGTAAGCTAGGGGGAGATTCTGGCCCCGAAAGATGAATCTCAAGGATGGGAGGTAGATTGGAAGCGGGAGAATAGAGGTAATCCCAGCTTTTGGAAAGTTTCACAAGCTACAACAGCACAGGCAAGTGGACCAAAACACTTAGAAAACACTCTGAAGTACCAATGTGGTGGATAATGTTAGAATGTTTGCACTGTAATGATATAATGTGTAAGACCTGAGAAAACTTAAGAAGTTGTTTCATACTCTGTTCCTTATTTAATCAGAGAACTGATAAAAGACATCATAAAAACTAAATAATTGATAGACAAACATTTATCTGCTTTGCTAAAAAAAAGCAGTTACTGATAGGATTTCTAAGATCCTAAGGAAGAATAACATAAGTACCCAGTTCTCCGCCCCTGGGACTATTAGGCAAGTTATGAGATCTTTCAAGGATAGTATTGAAAAACATCAGCTTAAAGGGGTCTATAAAATAGATTTCTCATGTGGAAAAGCTACATTGGTGAAACAGGTCGTTCCCTGCAGACTAGACTGAAAGAGCATGGAGCTGATATTAGGAACGAAAGATCTCGTACTTCGGCCTTGGCAGAACACTCCTCAAAAACTAAGCACCACATCTGTTTGGAAAGCGCTTCAATTATCGCTAGAGAAGAGCAACAACATAAGCGGAAGATCAGAGAAGCTCTCGAAATTATCAAGCACCATCATAATCTCAACAGAGACAATGGGATGGAGATTAGTAGAAGCTGGCTTCCCCTAATCAGTGAAATCAAGGTAACCAGCTCTTCTTAGTCTTAGCCCTCCTTTCTAATCTAATTAAATTAGTAACCTAGGTTTAAAAAAAAAAAAAAAAAAAAAAAAAAAAAAAATTAAAAAAAAATTAAATAAAATTAAAATTTATAAATTATAAAAATATAATTAGTTCCAAATTAATAATGTATTATAACAATAATTTCTCCCTATATATATTATTAATATAATATATATATATATATAATATATATATATATATATAAAACATACAACAAAATATATATAAAGCAAAAGAAACCTAATAATACTATTATACTAAACATATAAATAAATATAATAATAATATTAAAATATAATTCTTACCAAATTAATATATTAAGGTAATATCAGTATTTACATTAAAATAATATTATTATTATTATTAATATTTACAATTAATATTAATAATATTTTATTATAATAAGAGGAATCTGATTAGTAAAATTTGTTAATAATAATTCTAATTCATAATAATCTATATCATTTCATTAATTATTTCTTTATATTAGTTTAACATCAATTTTAATAATATATAGCAATAATTATTAACATTAATTCATTTTAATATTAACCCAAACCCTAAAGCTGTTATTTAATAAATATAAAATTTTAATTCAATATTCCAAAGATTAATATTTTAAGTTAATTTTATTTAGAATAATAATATAATATATATTATTAATAATATTTGCAATTAAATTAATAATATGATATATAATCACCGATTCTAATTAGTAAATGTGTTAACATTAATTCTAATCTGAACAATTCATATTAAATAATTTTGATATTATTTCTTATATTAATAATATAAAAATTCTCATTATTAATATAATATTAATAATAATAATTTATGCTAATAATACTTATAATTTACATTAAAAATAATAATAAAATAATATAATTAATTAATTAATAAAATTATTAAATAAAATTGGCCGACCTCTCATCAAAAGAAATTAGGGACAGCCGACCTTCTTCCTAATTTTCTATCCTCTTTACTATTTATCTCTAAAATCAGCTCTTCTTCTATCAAGCATTCATTTGGTCCTGATGATGGATCCCGGTTGGGATTCGAAACATTGGCAACAAATGGTTCTTACTGTGGATTCTCCGGTAACTAAGTCGAAAGAAATAAGCCACAGAGGTCTCAAATCCAGAATCATTTCCCTATACGGAGGGGATACCTGGAGTGAAATCAATTTACTCGAAAAAACTAGAGCAAAGATAGCAAGAAGAGCTGCAGACTTACATTTTCTTAAGAACTGTCGTGACAATAATATCATTCCACCCTTTGCACAAATTAATCATAGGCTACACAACAGATATAACAGCAAGGCGTTTTTTCAACTAAGCATGTCTCTAGTGAAGGTAGAAATTAAAAAGGTTAGGGCCTCTCTGGATTATCTTGGATGCTCAGCATTCTCTACACACCTAAAACTAGCCAGCATCATCAACAAGGATCTCTGGTCCATTATTGATGCCAGGACCGCCCTGAAAGCCATATATGAAGGACACATTACTGAAAAATGGCAAAAGAATAAACTATCTAATCTATTATACAAAGCACATTATAAAGGTGGAACTCTGAACAGTAATTCATCCCACATCGCAGTAGGCAGGAGCAACATCGGTTTAGACAGCAGGAATAACTCGGTTAATAGTGACTCCATAAGCAATAAACTATATTCGGAATTAGGCAATACGCAGTCCCAAAACAACAATACTCAGTTCATAAATAACGCCGCCCAGAAGAACATCGATTTAACGCAAAACGCCAGAAGCATTGGACTATATTTGGTGATTAGTAACACAGTTCCATGTGACAATAAGCTTAACGCAGGTAAGGTGACTGCCCAGAACCTAATCGACAACCCAGCTGGTGATACGCATGCCCAGAATCAAAATACATAGGACATAAATAGCACTGGCCAGAATTTCAACATCAATTTATCACAGAACGCAAGTGATTTTGGCAGAAGCAATGAATTAATTTCGGTGAATAATAGCGCAGTGGATCCATGTGATAACAACACACAGATTTTGGAATTAGGCAATACGCAGTCCTAGAACATCAATACTTAGTTCATAAATAACGCTGCCCAGAAGAACATCGATTTAATGCATAACGCCAGAAGCAGTGTTCCATGTGACAATAAGCTTAACGCAGGTAAGGTGACTGCCCATAACCTAATCAAGAACCCGGCTGGTGATACGCATGCCCAGAATCACAATACGCAGAACATAAATAAAAATGGCCAGAATTTCAACATCAATTTATCAAAGAATGCAAGTGATTATGGCAGAAGCAATGAATTATTTTGGGTGAATAATAGCGCAGTGGACCCATGTGATAACAGCA
The DNA here is from genome assembly GCA_000404065.3 of Pinus taeda. Lineage (NCBI taxonomy): Eukaryota > Viridiplantae > Streptophyta > Pinopsida > Pinales > Pinaceae > Pinus > Pinus taeda. The sequence goes on along the minus strand of APFE031541708.1, from coordinate 187,597 downwards.
CGCAAACTGCCCAGAACCTGACCGATAATTCAGTTCGTGATGAATTAAGTAATGTGCATACCCAAAATTTTCATGAATTAAATTATGCAGAAAATATAGATAGCAATTCATAGAACATAAATAGCGCTTTCTTGAGGGGAAACAGTAATGAATTTGGTTATGCGTATGAGTTGAGCAATACTCAGAACACCATTGCCTAGAAGAAATCAAGTTATGAGTATGATACGACCAATACACAGAATATCATTGCGCAGAATGTCTTGATAAAATATGTGCATACCCAGAATTGCCTAAACAGTGATCAGAAATTAGGTTATGTGTTTGATGTTTTGAGCAATACGCAGAATGAATCAAGTTATGCGTATAATGTGGGCAATACGCAGAATGTTAATGCGCATATAGTTCAATACACTGATCCAAACAGGATTAACATAGGCATAAAGAACAATGGGAGATCTTCAGTGAAGACTACTGAAACAAAATTAAAGAGAAAAGTGGTAAATTTGTCCTCTCAGGAATTGGATCTGGTAGTCATGAACGTCCTCAGCAAAGATCTGGGATTTGCTATTGCTCCGAAAAATCTTCCAATTAAAAGAATGATATGTAGCATAGACGATGGGATCAGCAACCTCTCCCTGGAAGATAAAGAAGCATTAAGACAAGAGTTCTCCCTCATTATGAGGAAGGCCAAATCCCTCAAGAGTAATCTGAGTAAAGAAGAACAAAGAGCCTTCAAAACCCTACGAAATAATGACGAAATTGTGGTTCTTAAAGCTGATAAGGGAGGAGCAGCGGTGATATTGGATAAAGAAGACTATGTATGCAAAATGAATGAACACCTCAGGTGTGGGAGCTATAAGAAACTAAGCAATAATCCTATCCCCAAGATTACGAAAGAAGTGAAAAAGACAATTTTGGAGTCCAACCTTGATGATAAAATAAAAAAGAAATTGATCCCCTCTTGTGAAACCATCCCTAGGATATATGGGTTACCCAAAATTCATAAAGAAGGAGTTCCTCTCAGACCTATTGTTAATACCATTGGATCCCCTACCTATGAGCTCGCTAAGTATGTTGCAAAAATCCTTAAACCCCTTGTCGGTAACACGGATTCTTTCATCAAAGACTCCCATGACTTTGTGAATCTTATTAAGAATGAGAAGATGGAAAGTGATGACATTCTTGTGAGCTTTAACGTAGTGTCCTTATTCACCAAGATTCCTCTTGATGAATCCATTCAAGTTATAAAAGATGTTACTGATCCAGGAACTGCGAGATTGGCCGAAATCTACTTGCGATCCACTTTTTTCACCTTCCAAGGAGTATATTACGAGCAGACATCTGGTGTGGCAATGGGATCCCCCCTTTCACCAATCGTGGCCAACTTATACATGGAATACTTTGAAAAGAAGGCCCTGGAATCTTACCCCTTAAAACCAGCATGGTGGAAGCGATTCGTTGATGATGATACCAATATAAAATGGACTGATGGTAAAATAGAGCTTGAAAAGTTTTTTACTGACCTAAATTCCATCTCTTCAGAAATTAAATTTACAATGGAACTTGAAGAAAACATGAGCATCCCATTTTTAGACATTCTCATCATCAAGAAAGACGATGGCTCCCTTGGGCATAAGGTCTTTAGAAAGTCAACCCATACTGAAAACTACCTCCATGCTGAGTCCCACCATCACCCAGCTCAAAAATTTGGTGTTCTAAACACTCTTGCTATCAGGGCCCTTTGAATCTGTGACGTTGTTCATATAAATGAAGAAAAGAAGCATTTAGTATCAACCTTTAAGGGTTTAGGCTACAAAGAAAATGAGATTAAAAGAGCAATAATGAAAGCCGAAAAAAGGATGTTATCTCATGAACCTAAGGCCTGTGATCAGCCTCAGTGTGGTACGGTTTTTCTACCTTATATTCATGGAGTTACTGATAGGATTGCTAAGATCCTAACGAAGAATAACATAAGTACCAAGTTCTTCGCCCCTGGGACTATTAGGCAAGTTATGAGATCTGTCAAGGATAGTATTGATAAACATCAGCTTAAAAGGGGTCTATAAAATAGATTTCTCATGTGGAAAAAGCTACATTGGTGAAACAGGTCATTCCTTGCATACTAGACTGAAAGAGCATGGAGCTGATATTAGGAATGAAAGATCTCATACTTCGGCCTTGGCAGAACACTCCTCAAAAACTAAGCACCACATCTGTTTGGAAAGCACTTCAATTATCGCTAGAGAAGAGAAACAACATAAGCGGAAGATCAGAGAAGCTCTCGAAATTATCAAGCACCCTCATAATCTCAACAGAGACAATGGGATGGAGATTAGTGGAAGCTGGCTTCCCCTAATTAGAGAAATCAAGGTAACCAGCTCTTCTTAGTCTTAGCCCTCCTTTCTAATCTAATTAAATTAGTAACCTAGGTTAAAATAAAAAATAAAATAAAAAATTAAAAAAAAAATTTAAAAAATTATAATTATAATAATCATAATTAGTTCCTAATTAATAATGTAATTATAATGAATATAACAATAATGTTTTTGTGGGGGAAAGTCTACGATCGAGTGCTCATGGTGGCCACTAGGGTTTGAGTTTCCTGTGACAATCGCAGGCTCTGTCCCTCTGCACTTGCAGTAACGGCAGGCCTGAACCTTCTGCTGCAGTCAGTGGTCAAGGACAGATATGGATTTTCCAATGTGTTGATACCATTGTAGGGCTGGAAGTGGTATTCTCTCGTTTCGCGGCACTGTATCGCAAAGGTCAAGAGTTGATCGACCGAATGGAGGCAGAGGGATCCAGTGGGTCCCCTACTTTCAAACAGATAATCATGCAGAAGCAGAGGCAAAATAAGAAGGAAGGGGTCAGGATTTCTGGGCTTGACAATAACAAGCAGATTGGCAAAAGGAATAAGGAGAAAATACAAGAGGAAACTGACAAGCCAGATAGAACAACGGGAGGCACAGGCACAGTGGGTGAAAGCCTGACAGGAACTAAAGACAAAATCCCCTCAATAATTAAATCATCAGAAAACGAGGAACGACAAGATGATGAAGACAGGGAGCAAACAGACAATAGGCAAGGAAAGCCGGAAAAGGAGGGGGAGCCAAGCACAAACCCCAATAAATATGTTTCATCAAATGGGGTCTGCAAACCAAAAAAGACCAATAACCTAAGGGTAGTTATAACTGACCCAAAGATTCAGGCATACAGAGAGCACATGGCAAAACAGGCTATCATTTGCAAATTTATGGGCATATGGCCATTCGAAAGGACTCTTTGCCATTGGATTAAACAACAATGGAAGCCGAGGGGGGATGTTAAGCTTCATTTGGGAGCCAAGGGTTTATTCACAGTTGTTTTCTCCAACCTAGAAGACAAGGATAGAATTTTTGAGGGTGGCCCATACTTTTTGGCTTCAGTTGGTCTGTACATGCGACCACGGAAACCAAACTTCGCCCCGGAGAAAGAATCTTTCACTCAAGTCCCAGTCTGGATTCATTTGTTCTCTCTCCCAATAGACTATTGGGGTCTGAATGCCTTGAAACAAATTGGTGACATGTTGGGAACATTTGTCCAGGCCTCTGAAGCAACCTTACAAAAGAGATATACTTCTTAAGCCAGAATATGTGTTGAAATGGACGTTTCTGGGGCACTGCATGAGGGGCTCTGGCTGGAATATAGGGACGAGGACTACTTTCAGGCTATAGATTATGAGCAGATTCCCTTCCGGTGCCGCAAATTTCATGAACATGGGCATTTGATGAGAGACTGCCCTATGATCAGGAAGGAAGCAGAGACCGAAACAGCACAAGCCCACAAAGACAAAGAGACCTTCATAAAACCTAAGTCTAGACAGAGAGCTAACAAAAGGAAGAATTACAAAGGGATTACAGACAAGAACAACCACAGCAATCCTTTTGTGATCTTAGATCTTGAAACATATTCGGAGGACAAGCACAAAACCCTAACATCAGATGCAGAGCATGAGGAAAAGGAAAAACCAACCAGGGAAGGAACGCTTGAAGGGGACCTCACAATGAAGTTCAAATGCAGGAGAGAAAAGAGGAGACAGAAGAAGAAACTGACATGCTCACCAGTGATGGTGGAAGTGAGGATCAAGAATGGGAAGAGGCGCTAGCCAGGGAGGGGATGAACCTACCAGTAATCGCTGAGAACTAGAAGTCCCGAGGAATAGAGAATGCATCGGAGGAAGAAATCAGGAAGGTTAACGACCTGTTCATAGCGAGGCAAAAAGCAGAATTAGAAAATCAGAATAGGAAGCTAGGTGTAGTAAAAGGAAATAACTTACATTCGAAAATTCTTTTATGGAAATCATCTAGTTCAAAGCAGAAGAAAAGAAGAGGCGGTAGAACTAGTGGTGAAGTTCTACAAGAACTAGGCATGATCATGATAAACTCAGGGAAGATGAAAGCGCTTAGCGCTTTCCAGTCCTTCCAATGAAAATTAGTTAAACATGAAGATTATCTCGTGGAATGCAAGACGGCTTAACAGCCAGGCAAAACACAGAATCTTAAAGCGGAAAATCCAGATATATAGACCGGAAATTATGTTCTTACAAGAAACTAAATGTAGTAGCTCTAGTATCAACAGTCTTTGTAGGAAGCTTGGGAGAAATATAGAAGTTTTAGAGATTGAGAGCCAGGGATGAGAAGGTGACCTTGCAACCATCTAGGAAACAAAGGAAATCCAGATGTTATTAGCTGAGGCGAACAAACACTTCTTAGCGGTGGATTTCCAACCCATAGGTAACTCTGGATCTTTCCTTTGTATCAATATTTATAGTCCTCAGAAATTAGAAGACAAATTAAATTTTTTAAATGCATTAACCAAACTTATTAATAGACATCCAAGGTCTAAGTGTATTTTGGGGGGTGATTTCAATATGATAACCACCCTACTGGAAAAGAAAGGAGGTCTCAGGAAACTTAATAGGGATGCGGAAGCCTTCACAGGTTTCATTGAAACTGTCAAAATGGTAGACATACACCCCAAGAGTGGCATGTTCACCTGGAACAACAGAAGGGGAGGAGAAAGGTTGATAGCTTCTCGCTTGGATAGATTTTTAATCTCAGAAAGCATTATAATGGATGGTATAACAGCAGAATCAGATATCCTTCCCAGTGGTGGGTCAGATCATTGGCCAATTTCGCTTATTGTTGAAGTTCAGGGTACCCCAAGGAATAAACCATTCAGATTTGAAAATTTTTGGTTAGACCACCCTAACTTCCTCGAGATGGTAAAGAAATGGTAGTCTGAACCTTTGGAGGTGAGAGGCTCCAAAATGTTTAATCTACAAAAGAGGCTGAAAGCAACTAAAGAAAAGATAAAAGATTGGAACAAAACGGTTTTTGGAAATATACTCCAGGAGAAAGCCATCCTAGAGAACAAACTGGAACAGATTCACAGAAATGGAGCAGCAGGCAACCAGAGTATCAAATTGATTGAGCAGGAAAGAGATCTCTCACAACAGTGGCACAAAAGATGCATACAAGAAGAGATTCTTTGGAAACAAAAATCTAGAATCCAATGGCTAAGAGAGGGGGAACAGAATACAAAATTTTTTCACAGATCGGCTCTAGACCATAGAAGTGCTAACAGAATTCTCAAGTTGAAAAACAATGCAGGGGAGATATTAAAGAATCACAATGACATATCTGCTCTGCTCTTGGACCACTTCAACTCAATTGCATAGGAACCGCCTATAGACAGAGAGGAGGCCATCAAGGAACTTACAACAGCCATTCCTAAGTCTATTACTTTAGATCAGAATTGGGCCCTATGCAGGGAAATCTCTATGGAGGAGGTGGAGGAAGCAATTAGGAGCATGCCTAATGATAAAGCTCCAGGTCCAGATGGATTCACCATCAATTTCTACAAGGCTTGTTGGAACACTGTCAAGCAGGAGGTATGGGAGGTAGTGGAGGATTCCAGATGCTTAGGTACCATTCTAAAATCCCTCAACTCCACCTTTCTAGCGCTCATCCCTAAGGTTGAAGAAGCAAAGACACCTGATAAATTTAGACCCATTGCCCTATGTAATGTTATCTATAAAATTATTTCAAAAGTCATAGCAAATAGATTAAAGTCGATACTTCCTGGTATCATCTCGGAAGAGAAATCGGGCTACGTTGAGGGGAGACAAATTCTAGATAACATCTTATTAGCACAGAAGATGATTCACTCGCTTCATTCGAGAAAAGAAGCAGGAATGCTAATGCAGTTGGATTTATCAAAAGCTTATGACAAAGTAAGCTGGAGATACCTTGAAGCTGTTTTGGATGCTTTTGGCTTCGGCAGGACCTGGATCAAGTGGATACTTTCTCTCATCAAATCTCCAAGATATTCAATCCTAGTCAATGGTGCTCCATCTGCTCCTTTCACTCCTTCGCGGGGAATAAGACAAGGGGACCCCCTGTCCCCTTTCCTATTTTTAATCCTAATGGAAGGTCTAAGCTGAACTATAGCCAAGAAGAAAGCAGAAGGATCGATAAAAGATCTGCAACCAATAAGATCGCTACCAGCCACCACACATCAATAGTTCGTGGACGACACCATGTTACATGGTACCCCCACGGTGAAGGAGGATGTGGCTTACAGGGGTATCCTTGATCTCTTCAGCCAAGCTTCTGGCATGGAGATTAATTTTTCTAAGTCCACTATTTTCTTTTCCAACACTCATCCGGCAGTTCAAGCTCACCTGTCCCAGCTTCTTGGATTCAGGATTGGCTCCCTGCCCTCGAAATATCTAGGGGCTCCTCTGACTCTAAAACCTTGGCAGAAAATTCATTGGGAGAAAGTTCTAGCCAACATGAAGAAAAAGTGCTCGCATTGGACGAACAGAGCCCTCAACCTGGTGGGTAGACTTATCTTAACCAAGGCTGTTCTACAGGAAATTCCGCAATATTTACTTTCTATGCTTCCAGCCCCCAAAGGCATTCTGCAACAAATGAGAAACATACAGAGATCCTTTTTGTGGAATGGGAATGGGGATAAGAAGAAGTGGGCCTTGGTGGCATGGAATAAACTATGCCAGGCAAAATCTATGGGGGGGCTGAACTTAGTCGATCCTTGGGTGGTCAACAGAACCTGTGGAGCTAAGATATGGTGGAAATGGATTAAAGAACCCAATTTACCATGTGCAAGGCATTGGAAGGAGAAATATACTCCAGGCTATGATACTCAGGACCTCATAAGACTACAGGAAGTCCCGGAAGGATCGTCAATATGGAACCATGCCAGGAATAACAGGAACTTAGTACAGGAGCACAACTTTTGGGAAATTCGCAATGGAAGGCTGGCCACGTTCTGGGAAGATCCATGGCAGCAGTTCCCTAAACTGGACACCCCAGAGGTATCTACCCTCAAGCAAATAAATCAAAATGAGGGAAGACACAGAGTCAATCAGTATTGGACTCAAAGCAGTAGGGATCCGATTTGGAGGGACTGGATAAATTTAAATCCTAGGAACACAAAGGAGCACAACGAAAGCTTTCAGCAACTCAATGAGAGAATCCTCAAAAGAAAGATTCGGAAAACTGAAGAGGATGATAAGCTAAGATGGGGTTTAAAAGGTAATGGTAATTTCTCATTAAAAGAAGTTAGGAACATAATAGAAAAGGAAGAACAGGTAGAAGTCGTGCCCTGGTGCAGCAAAGTTTGGGACAACCTTCTCTGGCCGAAAATCAGGACCTTCCTTTGGCTTCTAATGAGAAACAAGAATTTAACTTGGGACAACTTGTGTAAGAAAGGTTTCAGGGGACCCTCAAGATGCCCTATGTGCCTCGTCGAGGAGGAATCTTTAAACCACCTTTTCAATGCTTGTGAATGGGAAAATTAGTTATGGAGCTAGATGGAAGGAATTCTTAGTATCTCTGACCGTGACAGAGAATCCATTCATAGAACCATACTGAACTGGAAAAAAGACTTCTCCAACATACAAAGAGTGAACAGCATATGGAAATCTGTTCCAGGGTTCTTACTTTGGTCTATTTGGAAGGAACGTAACCGCAGAATATTCCAAGACGAACACGGGAACATAGAGTTCTCTAAAGACAATATAATAACTAACATTCAACAGTTAATTCAAACGAAATGCAGAGAGGAAGGAAACGAGAAACCATCAGCTCAAGACTTACGCATTTTGAGATGCTTTCATCTGGAAGTCACCAGCAGCATCACAGCTTCGAGACATAGAACGCAACCATCCTCACAGATCGACAAATGGCAGCGTCCACCGGAAGGACGATTGAAGTTGAACTTTGACGGGGCCTCGAGAGGCAATCCCGACATGGCAGGAATTGGAGGTACATTACGTAACCAGCATGGAGAAATTCTTCACATATATTACAGAGCGCTTGGGGAAAGCACAAATAATGAGATGGAATTCGCAGCTCTAGAGCATGGTCTGAGAATTTTAAAATCCCTACGCCTATGTAATGTAATTCTGGAAGGGGATTCATCACTGGTCATAGCAACAGCTAAGAGAATTCAGGGAGGCACTAAGGCGAACAAAGCCACAAAACACTGGTGGCTAGCCAAGGTCACGGAAAATATTGCAGAACTAATGGCTGGCATGAAAGGATTAATTTTTCATGCGGTAAGACGTAAGGCAAATGGGCTGGCGGACTACCTAGCGAATTGTGGCGTGGACAATCAGGACAGGGGATGGGACAGCTGTTGGGAGGAGGTGGATTGCCCAAACCTGAAGGCGCGATGTGCACAGCTGGCTTAGCAAGATCTAAATGAAACCGACCGGGATTGACCGGTAATGGTTTCTATGTCCGGCACCGTAAACCTGGTGCTTCCGGTAACTACTTGGGTTATGATCACGGGTGCTGGACGACTAGACAGATGCGGCGGTGGTCATTATGGCAAGAGAAAGCCAAACATGGAAACTATCAACATGGTTCATACCACGAGAGAATCCGTAGAGACCGTTTGCGAGGAAGTGACAGCTGTCTCAACCTTGATGGGAAGGCAATCAACAACATTTATGCTAGGTCAGGAAAAGGATATGAGATTTGTGTGAACATCTTTCGAATTAATAACGAAAGTACCTCCACTCTGCAACGAAGGGGAGAGTGCATTATGGGAAACTCCATGAAAAAACGCTATTTAACGGAGAGTCATGGCTCGGGTTCCTCTACCTCGTTTCAAAGCTCTGCAAGCGACCACAACCTTTCTATTTGTATAAGTGAGCACAGAGACAAGATCAGAGGGAATAGGATGGAAGCGGGGAGTTGTAGATGCTCGGCGGCCAACCGCGAACTACGAACCGCGCAAAATATGTATGAGACCAGAGCAACAGCAAGGAGCAAATGCAAGATAGCGGAATTGGAAGCTTCTGTGAAAAAGGAAGAAGCGCAGCGACAGGAGGGAATCATTGCGGAGGAGGTTGACTAGTTACATGACCCGGGTACTCCATCCAAAAGAGCCACTCAGTATGTGCGGACTAAAGCGGAGAGCTGGAGAATCAAAACCCTCCTTGCGAAAGCCCTGGATTCAAAGGAAGAAGGGAAGCAGCATTCTGGGAAGGAGAATTCCACTTCGGAGGATCAGTCAGCAAATTTTCATGAAATCCATGAATTGCTGGATCGTAGAATCACCACAGTGCAGGAGGCTATGGAAATTGTCAACAAGAAATTGACTCTGCTCATCAGGCTTCTTCGGCAAACTCTGAGCCCGGACCCCCTTATGCAGGAGCAAAAGATGAAGGAAGCTCAGGAATTCCAGTCCATGCAAGATATGCAGGCCAAAGTCGACAAGCATGTTCTGGACGTGGGCTTAGATACAATCAGTCGAATTGGTGGCTTTCTGCGCACTGGCGGGTTTCCTTAGTTTTGTCTTTCAATCTATCTTGCTTCCTCTGTTACGGCTTTACGCCAGTTAGTTTTGCTACTCTGTTTTACTCTGTTATTCGGTCATGGCTTCGGCCTTATGCAAAATAGTAATGCTACTCTGTCTCTGTCCAAGTTTTGATAGTGTCGTGGCGATCAATAACTGTCTCAAGAGTAAGCCGCCCTGCGTGGTGTGCAGCTCAGTTTTGAAAGCCCAAGGCTGGCTATCAGCATGGTTTAAATGGTCCATCTAATGTTTCTTTCTGCTTCGGCAGAATTTTTGTAACATATTTTGTTTTATAATATACATATCTGATTTACAAAAAAAATAATGTAATTATAACAATAACTTTTCCTTTATATAATATATATATATATATAAAGCAAAAGAAACCTAATAATACTATTATACTAAACATATTATAATAAATATTAAATATTAATTCAATATTCCAAGATTAATATATTAATATTAATTATCAGTATCAACTATAATAATAATAATAATTATTATTATTATTATTATTTACAATTAATATTAATAATATTTTATTATAATAAGAGGAATCTAATTAGTAAAATATGTTAATAATAATTCTAATTCATAATAATCTATATCAATTTATTAATTATTTCTTAATATTAGTTTAACATCAATTTTAATATATAGCAATAATTATTAACATTAATTCATTTTAATAATTTTAATATTAATCCCAAACTCTAAACATATTATATTTAATAAATATTAAATATTAAATATTAATTCAATATTCCAAGATTAATATTATTAATGTTAATTATTATTTAGAATAATAATAATAATATTATTATTATTAATATTTGCAATTAATATTATATATATTTTTATTATAATCAACACGATTCTAATTAGTAAAATGTGTTAATATTAATTCTAATCGGTAACAATTCATATTAATAATTTTGATAATTATTTCTTATATTAATAATAATATAAATCTCATTATTAATATTAATATTAATAATAATATTTATGCTAATAATAATTATAATTATAATTATAATTTACATTAATAATAATAATAATATAATAATAATAATTAATAAAATTATTAAATAAAATTGGCCGACCTCTCATCAAAAGAAATTAGGGACAGCCGACCTTCTTCCTAATTTTCTGTCCTCTTTACTATTTATCTCTAAAATCAGCTCTTCTTCTGTCAAGCATTCATTTGGTCCTGATGATGGATCCCGGTTGGGATTCGAAACGTTGGAAACAAATGGTTCTTACTGTGGATTCTCCAGTAACTAAGTCGAAAGAAATAAGCCACAAAGGTCTCAAATCCAAAATCATTTCCCTATACGGAGGGGATACCTGGAGTGAAATCAATTTACTCGAAAAAACTAGAGCAAAGATAGCAAGAAGAGCTGCAGACTTACATTTTCTTAAGAACTGTCGTGACAATAATCTCATTCCACCCTTTGCACAAATTAATCATAGGCTACACAACAGATATAACAACAAGGCATTTTTTCAACTAAGCATGTCTCTAGTAAAGGCAGAAATTAAAAAGGTTAGGGCCTCTCTGGATTATCTTGGATGCTCAACATTCTCTACACACCTAAAACTAGCCAGCATCATCAGCAAGGATCTCTGGTGCATTATTGATGCCAGGGGCGCCCTGAAAGCCATATATGAAGGACACATTACTGAAAAACGACAAAAGAATAAACTGTCTAATCTATTATACAAAGCAGATTATAAAGGTGGAACTCTGAGTAGTAATTCATCCCACATCGGAGTAGGCAGGAGCAACATCAGTTTAGACAGCAGGAATAACTCGGTTAATAGTGACTCCATAAGCAATAAACTATATTTGGAATTAGGCAATACGCAGTCCCAGAACAACAATACTCATTTCATAAATAACGCCGCCCAGAAGAACATCGATTTAACGCAGAACGCCAGAAGCATTGGACTATATTTGGTGAGTAGTAACACAGTTCCATGTGACAATAAGCTTAACGCAGGTAAGGTGACTGCCTAGAACCTAATCGATAACCCAGTTGGTGATACGCATGCCTAGAATCACAATACGCAGGACATAAATAGCACTGGCCAGAATTTCAACATCAATTTATCACAGAACGCAAGTGATTATGGCAGAAGCAATGAATTACTTTCGGTGAATAATAGCGCAGTGGATCCATGTGATAACAGCACGCAGATTTCGGAATTAGGCAATATGCAGTCCCAGAACAACAATACTTAGTTCATAAATAACGTTGCCCAGAAGAACATCGATTTAACGCAGAATGCCAGAAGTAGTGTTCCATGTGACAATAAGCTTAACGCAGGTAAGGTGACTGCTCATAACCTAATCGATAACCCGGCTGGTGATACGCATGCCCAGAATCATAATACGCAGAACATAAATAACAATGGCCAGAATTTCAACATCAATTTATCAAAGAACGCAAGTGATTATGGCAGAAGCAATGAATTATTTTCGGTGAATAATAGCGCAGTGGACCCATGTGATAACAGCACGCAGACTGCCCAGAACCTAACCGATAATTCAGCTCGTGATGAATTGAGTAATGCGCATACCCAGAATTTTCATGAATTAAATTATGCAGAAAATATAGATAGCAATTCGCGGAACATAAATAGCGCTTTCTTGAGCGGAAACAGTAATGAATTTTGTTATGCGTACGAGTTGAACAATACTCAGAACACCATTTCCCTAGAAGAAATCAAGTTATGAGTATGATACGAGCAATACACAGAATATCATTGCGCAGAATGTCTTGATAAAAAATACGCATACCCAGAATTGCCTAAACAGTGATCAGAAATTAGGTTATGCGTTTGATGTTTTGAGCAATACGCAAAATGAATCAAGTTATGCATATAATGTGGGCAATACGCAAAATGTTAATGCGCATATAGTTCAAAACACTGATCCAAACAGGATTAACATAGGCATAAAGAACAATGGGAGATCTTCAGTGAACACTACTGAAACAAAATTAAAGAGAAAAGTGGTAAATTTGTCCTCTCAGGAATTGGATTCTGTAGTCATGAATGTCCTCAGCAAAGGTCTGGGATTTTCTATTGCTCCGAAAAATCTTCCAATTGAAAAAAATGATATGTAGCATAGAGGATGGGATCAACAACCTCTCCCTGGAAGATAAAAAAGCATTAACACAAGAGTTCTCCCTCATTATGAGGAAGGCCAAAACCCCCAAGAGTAATCTGAGTAAAGAAGAACAAAGAGCCTTCAAAACCCTAGGAAACAATGACGAAATTGTGGTTCTTAAAGTTGATAAGGGAGGAGCAGCGGTGATATTGGATAAAGAAGACTATGTATGCAAAATGAATGAACACCTCAGGTGTGGGAGCTATAAGAAACTAAGCAATAATCCTATCCCCAAGATTATGAAAGAAGTGAAAAAGACAATTTTGGAGTCCAACCTTGATGATAAAATAAAAAAGAAATTGATCCCCTCTTGTGAAACCATCCCTAGGATTTATGGGTTACCCAAAATTCATAAGGAAGGAGTTCCTCTCAGACCTATTGTTAATACCTTTGGATCCCCTACCTATGAGATCGCTAAGTATGTTGCAAAATCCTTAAACCCCTTGTCGGTAACACGGATTCTTTCATCAAAGACTCCCATGACTTTGTGAATCTTATTAAGAATGAGAAGATGGAAAGTGATGAAATTCTTGTGAGCTTTGACGTAGTGTCCTTATTCACCAAGTTTCCTCTTGATGAATCCATTCAAGTTATAAAAGATGTTATTGATCCAGGAACTGCGAGATTGGCCGAAATCTGCCTGCGATCCACTGTTTTCACCTTCCAAGGAGTATATTACGAGCAGATATCTGGTGTGGCAATGGGATCCCCCCTTTCACCAATCGTGGCCAACTTATACATGGAATACTTTGAAAAGAAGGCCCTGGAATCTTACCCCTTAAAACCAGCATGGTGGAAGCGATTCGTCGATGATACCAATATAAAATGGACTGATGGTAAAATAGAGCTTGAAAAGTTTTTTACTCACCTAAATTCCATCTCTTTAGAAATTAAATTTACAATGGAACTTGAAGAAAACATGAGCATCCCATTTTTAGACATTCTCATCATCAGGAAAGACAATGGCTCCCTTGGGCATAATGTCTTTAAAAAGTCAACCCATACTGAAAACTACCTCCATGCTGAGTCCCACCATCACCCAGCTCAAAAATTTGGTGTTCTAAACACTCTTGCTATCAGGGCCCTTCGAATCTGTGACGCTGATCATATAAATGAAGAAAAGAAGCATTTAGTCTCAACCTTTAAGGGTTTAGGCTACAAAGAAAATGAGATTAAAAGAGCAATAATGAAAGCCGAAAAAAGGATGTTATCTCATGAACCTAAGGCCCATGATCAGCCTCAGTGTGGTAGGGTTTTTCTACCTTATATTCATGGAGTTACTGATAGGATTGCTAAGATCCTAAGGAAGAATAACATAAGTACCAAGTTCTCCGCCCCTGGGACTATTAGGCAAGTTATGAGATCTGTCAAGGATAGTATTGATAAACATCAGCTTAAAGGGGTCTATAAAATAGATTACTCATGTGGAAAAAGCTACATTGGTGAAACAGGTCGTTCCTTGCAGACTAGACTGAAAGAGCATGGAGCTGATATTAGGAATGAAAGATCTCGTACTTCGGCATTGGCAGGACACTCCTCAAAAACTAAGCACCACATCTGTTTGGAAAGCGCTTCAATTATCGCTAGAGAAGAGCAACAACATAAGCGGAAGATCAGAGAAGCTCTCGAAATTATCAAGCACCCTCATAATCTCAACAGAGACAATGGGATGGAGATTAGTGGAAGCTGGCTTCCCCTAATAAGAAAAATCAAGGTAACCAGCTCTTCTTAGTCTTAGCCCTCCTTTCTAATCTAATTAAATTAGTAACCTAGGTTAAAAAATAAATAAATAAATTTATAAATTAAA